>VWZP01009918.1:963001-1031999 GCA_013396995.1 Dicaeum eximium | reverse complement strand
CCCCCGCTCCAGCTGCCGCCCTCCCCCGCCTCCCGCCGCGCTCTGCCCTCCCCCGGGCCCGCGCTCCTCTCCTCCTCCCGCTGTCGCACTCCCTTCCTCGCAGCCCCCCGCTCTTTTCCCCCGACCCACGGCCGCGCCTCCCTCTCTCCCGCCGCGCTCCCACCGCGCCGCGCTGCCCGCCCCCGACCAGGCCCCCGCTACACCTTCCTCTCACCTGGACTATCTCTGGGCGGCCGCCGCCTCCCCTCGCCCCCGGGGCGAGCAGGCCTTCCCGACCATCGCTGCCCGCCGCCGGGGCGCTCCCGCCCCGCTGCCCTCCCCGATTACCTGGGGTATCCCGCCCCCGCCCATGAGGCGCAGCCGCCGCGCTGCCCTCCCGCCATCAGAGGCGCGCCATGGCCGCAGCGCTGCCCGCGCCTCGCCGGCCTCGCCTCTAATCCCATTAGCGCCCAGAGGAGCCCCATGTTGTTTGAATCGCCCTCCCGGCTCGCGGTGTCGGTTGTGGGGTGGCACTAACCGAGCATCGGGACAAACGGCTCACCGCCCGCCGGGGCGGCCCCGGGACGGGGAAGGTCAGCAGCAGGGTGGGGTGAGGCGAGGATAGGTACGGGTGAGCTGAGGGCGAGGGCGACAGCGGTGCTGAGGCGAAGGGGACAGCGCATCCCGCCAAATCTCCCTGAGGAAGGGCGGCTGGAAGGCAGCTCCCGCCGCGGGACCACGGGAGCTACCCCCAGCACCCGCACGGGCAGGCGCACCTAAAAACCCTGGTGAGGCCACAGGGAACAGGAAGGCAACCCCTTTTTTGTTTTTTTATTTCCATGTGAGGAAAGCAACTGAAGTGTGTTTAAGAATCATGTGGTGATAAAGCCAAACTAAAAGTATTAAATGATTTTAGAGGGGTGCCCACCTTCCGCCCGCTTAAGCACAAACAGCTGAACACGTAACTGTGTCGTGGCCTCAGGTGTGACACAGTTGTCATGGCTTTAATCTGTTCTGTGCCTTCCTCCTCAAGCTCAGCACTAACAGCAGCAGAAGCCAGTGGTGCCTGAGAAGTGCATTTGGAATAAGTTCTAACACACGGTACAGTACAGAGACCCTCAGCGCAAACATCCCCCAAGTGAGGGCTAGCACCTGGCTGGACACATGGATCAGTGGTGGTGGGAAATACTTGGGCCTGGGATACCCTGTTTAAGCATGTAGATAGATATTTTGCAGAGTGCACAGAGTGCAGATAAGAACAAATCCATGCTGAAGTGACAAATTTTCATTAAGTTTCTATAATGTCAATAGTATGAGTTGTAATCCTTACCCAGAGTTGAGGTCCTAAAGTGGCACCGTCAGCTAGGAAGAAATAATGTGAATAATATTGTCACTTTATGGCTCAGAGATGAGCATTTCAGTGATTTTTTGTGTGTGAATATATAATATATACCTCAAGACTGCAGTGGGCTGCATTCTGCCTAGGCCTGTTCACTACACAGGAAGCAGAGAAGATAAATGTAATACTTAACAAGCACAACAGATTTTAATTAGAAACACAATAGTTGCATTACTACAATTAATGAGTTCGATGGCCTTGCATTTCCAGCCAAGAATTTGATGCACAAATGTCTGTATCACAAATGCTTTAAAAAATTCAAATGGCAGCTTGATGTCCAGTATGAACATGTACATCTCCAGATCTCAAGATACTCTTAATGGGTTCTTTGACTCTGAAGAGCTCAGGCATTACAAGCAATGAGGGATAACTAACTTGAAATGATTAGGAAGATTAAGGGGGTGGCATTAATTGTTGTACTTAAACAATGCTCTTAGTATACTAACTGGGAAGTTATATACAGAGTGCATCAAATTAGTTTGAAAACCTGTAGAGATCTTACTTTGCCTTAAAACCAAGAACCATAAAATGAACACGTTGATTTCTCCTTCTGTGTATCTAGTCATCATTATCTGGCTGAAAAAACTCTTGTTGCCCACACATAAGACAGTAAGCGTGGGCTGGATTTTGATCCTGACAACATTAACAGAATGTTAGTGACATTGTAATTGAAGTAGTAATTTATATTTGTGCACTACTATTAAGAAAATTATATACACCTGAAAAAAGTAGGAAGTGCTGACTAAAATAATGATGAGATTGTATTATTTTAAATATTGAGTGTTTTTTGTTATTATGAAATATTTGAATGTTACATCTGTTAGTTAGAAAAATACATCTCATATAGAAATTCTTCCCCCGCAAAAAATCTAGTCTTCATCTAGTTGTAGTGGTGAAAATTTTGTAGATCAGACCATCTAAGGATATGGGAAGTGAAGTTTTTTTGGAAGCTGGTAAACCTGGAAGAAGCAGGTAAGCTGTCAGAGGTTTTTACTCTGTAGAGAAGCTCAAACTATTGTTTTTCACTTTCGCATTGGCAAGTTTGGGACATAAATGTGTTTTAAGTATTTACATACAAAAGAGTGAAGAAATGTGACAACAGTCCCTTGCATCAAGACTTACAGTGGAGCATGAGTGTATATTCAAAACTTCTTTAAAGGTCTATGATGTGATTCCTATTCCTAATTCAATAGGGATTCCTAAATCTATTTAAATTTGCTGAATAATGACAGTTATTCCAAATTTAGCTCTACAGTTTTCAACTATTATATTCTATCCATCTGGTATTAACAAATTAAATTATGTCCATTTTATGCATTATCTTCTGTAATTCTTGATGTGCATTACGGAGATAAAAACCATTTATTAATGAAGGCATTTTATCCTCTAGTTTTAATTGGCATTATTTCTGTTTTTCTTGTACCTGTTCCTTCTTAGTGTGGCTCCATTATATATTGCCTTTCATAACATCTTGCTCCTAGCACCAGTGTTTTACATATATGCTGGAGGAGTAAAAAGATGCTGTCTTTCTTGCCCTTTAGATGAACAGGCTATTTTTAACAGGAGTTAATCAGCAACTTCCAGATTAGGGGAAGCATCCGGACATCCCGCTGTTACCTCCGAGGCCTGCACGGACCCATTTGCTGAGCTAAGACCAAAATTTCTGAGGTAGACACCCATGTAAGAGGGGCTCTCTGATGCTATTTGCTGCTCCCCATGCAAACCTGTTCTGTCTAACAGAATGTACTCTCCTTCACTGCAGAAAGCTGAAGCACTTTTTGAACCTAGTGTGTGTTTTAAAAACAATTTAATTCCTGTTAAGTTAATACAGCTGTTTCATAGGGGTTTTTTTCAGTACAAACCAAGCAGAACCATATTAATTTCCTTATTTATTTGCTCAGGTAACTCATCTGCAGACTTTACCTTAGAACAAGCTGTATAATCTATTTCTTGCAGTCTGTGCTGCCCTGGCCTCTTGTGAAGCCCCAGAGTGACCTTCTGATGCCCTCCTGGCTCTGAGAGCAGCCTGCTCTTTCACACAGCTACAAGTGGCAATGCTGTGTGTAACTGCTGCACTGAGGGGATGTGCTCTTGGCAGCTCCACTCAGGATTGTGTGTTTGCACCAGGACAGTGGTGTAGCCACAAAACTGATGGAAGGAGCCCAAGAAGGTGAGTTTAACGCCAATGTGTGTGACAGTCATGGCCTATGCCATGGTGATTTGAGGCTGTTGTCACAGCAGGAGACTGACTCACTGCAGCTTGGAGGGTGCCACCGAGGCAGTTGGGCATTAGGAGCTCCCATCTGCTGCTAGGACTGAGGAAGTGTAATTGTGGTGTAAAGCTATTTTCATCCCAAATTGTGCCATCCATTGCATCCATCAATGCATCCAGTGCATCCATCAAATGGATGCCATACCATCCATTTTTTCCATCTTAATATTGATAGCATAAATGTGAGATTCCAGAGAGGGCAAAGCAAGATTTTGCAGCATTATCTACCCCTTCAGATTTGATTTCAGTAAGCCTGTCACTGGGATTGCAGAACCTTATCTTGCTTTCCCCTTACCATCAGCCCATCACACAACCCTGTAGTGCCAGTTGTCACTAGCTGCCATCCTTTTCAAACTCTCACCTGTGTCAGTTTTGACTGTGCGCAGAGGATGAGGGGAAATTTAGGTCTGACTCAAAAGACTCTTTGGAGACTATAGAAATGCACTTTTTAAAGTCTTGGCTATGCTTAAATTACTTCAGATAAGGTTTTACTGCAAAAATGTGACAAAAAAGAAACTGCACTTCTAACTGGCATTGCTGGTGAACAAGCAAAAATACTTTTTATTTGCTGATGTAGCTTGTTTTGTTCAACAAACCTGTATAAGCTACTGTTTGCCAAAAATAAAAAAAAAATAATTTTACCAGAATAACTGGCATCTTTATTAGTAATGTAATGGCCGCATCAGCAACTTCTGAGGGCAGATTAGACCTTAATGGCACATTTCAAGCACTCAATTGCATTGATTTTTAGGTTTGCAAAATTTATTAGAACTAAATCAAATGTTAAATAAACTTGTTGCCAGTTTCATGGAATATTAAATAACTTGGTTTATTTGAATCTTAGGTTAGTCTTAATTTTAGCTGTACTGTGCATATAAGAGACACTTTTAATAACATTACATTATCTGTTCCACATAGTTCTCAATACTGTGTTACTGTGTATGCTGAAGAATTAATATTTTGTTTATTTCTAGGATGAACCTGTTCCCCTTGCTGACTTTTACTCCAATGAGTGATAAAAAAAATTTTGATACAAATCACGTTCTATGCTTCTGTGGTATTTAATATGATTTGAGAACTTTTTATTACACAGTTCAGTTGGTAAAGTGGCAGAGTTCCAGACTGATAGAATACAGTAGTGACATTAAAACATGATATTAGTTGACTGATCTCCATCTCTAATTTAATCAAAATGTTCCTATTTACTAAGGAAGGTTTTTTTTTCTGCAGGAGTCGCTAGTAATGTAAATTTGTATAGGTAGTCAATTATAGTAATAAGATTAATAAAGATTTCCATTCAAGCTACTGTAACAACTTCCTTGCTATTTCAGTCTGTCATCTGTAAACTTGTTACAGCTTCCTTTTTCTTTCCAGAAGGAAAAAGAGGAATCATATCTGTCAAAGACAAACCAATTCCTTAGACTCCACAAGTTTGTCAGATACAATGACTCTGGGGGTTATTTTCTCCCTCCTCAAAAGTAAGCAAAAAGTGTGTGTTTGTATGTTTTCTAAGCACATTTAAAATGCACAATTCTGTGGCTTTTTCTCATCTACTAGGGCTTCTTTGTACTTACATTAATGTATTTATTGAATATAATGCAGTGGGCATTTTCTGGCCTCTTACTGCTTTTTTTCACAAAATACATGTTAAGTGAAGATTATATAAATATATAGAGAGAGATACATACAATACCATCATAAAAATTCAACAGAAACACTTGAAGGAATTTTTCTATGGCACTTTACTACATAATTGACCGTGTGCACAAAGGGAAACTTTCACATTTCTTTCAAGTGCCTTCATGATAGGCTGGCTTGACTGGTGAAGAGAGCTGTGGGTCTAAGTGGTACAGTAATGTACTGACACAGTCATTTAAAACTAGCCTGCATTTTCTGAAACTGTTCATCCTGATCATTTATGTGGTCTGCCAAAATAAAAAGAAGTAAATAATTTTGCTTTAGAAGGAAAGAATGTTCACCTTGTTTTCTCAGAAGAAGAGATTATCTTAAGAGAATTTATTCACAGAATACATAACTTTACTGTGGATTATCAAGAAGAAAGGGTTTTTCTAGATTAAGAAATTGAAGTACTTACTAGAAACTTGCAAGGAAATATCCCTGTTTCACTACAGTCAGGGCATTTAGAAGTGGTTTTCCATACAAATGCTATCAAGTCTGGTGTGGAATTGCTTTATACTATTACAAGCAAATTTTAAGTTACTGCAAAAATAAGAATACTATTAGAGTGAGGAATACAGCCACTATCCAGTGATTTTAGATATACTAGTTCCTTGCAAGCTTGTAATGCTAAGATTTTACTCTTAAAAAAAAAAAAAAGAAAACCACCCGAAGTCAAAATTATCCAAATATCACATTATGCCTGACAAGCATGACCCTCTCACAGGATAAAATAAGCTTAATGTAGAAAAAAACAAGCATATGCATGAATTCCATTAGTGCTCTCTGATACAGCTTATTCATGTAGAAAACTACTGGAGGGAAGAAATCACCAAGCATACAATTTCAATGTGAGATGCAAAGAAAGAGAAGTGTAAGTAACATTGCTTCCCAGAAAAGATTCTAAGGAGTAGACTGCCATCTGCAACACAAAGATCTAATTAATTAATCTTGCTAACTGTGTATTGGTAGAGTTGTGAGGCGCTGTAACTCTGAGGTGAGGTGAGGTGTGATCAGACCTTGCTATGATTTTAGGATGTAGAGCTGTTAATAGCTTTCATTTTTAGATGCTGTGCCTGATGGGCAAACCTCCAAGCACACAACAGTTAAAATAAAAGCTTGTGAAAAGCAGAGGATAATTACTGTTCCCCAAAGGAAGGGTGTAGAATTCTGGAAAACAAAAATTCAGAATATTGCAGGCTGAGAAAGAAATATGGCTGCCTGAAGTGCTGTGTTATAGAACACTATAGTGTGTTATAGAACTGTTGTGGAAAATCTGGAATGAGGACCAATTCATATGGTTCTACTCAGTTGTCTAGAAAATCTGCTTGCTTACTTTGCCCCTTTTGTTTTCAGTTCAACAGTGAGTTTTGTGCATGGTACCTGTACACATCAGGGTAAGTAGATCAAAGTGACAGAGAGGATTACTAAACTTTAAGGGGTTTCTCTTGCCAAAATTTATAAACATGCCTAATTTTATAAAATTTCTTTGTGTTATAAATAAAAATGTCTAATTATAATTTATTTAAAATATTATAAATATGAAATTTTTAAATTCAGAGCCTTATTCAGCACCTTTAATTAAATGGTGATAGGAACGTTTCCACATTCATGAGATATAAGTCTGAAGGTTAGCTGGATGCTTCCTGAATGTATTGGAATTGTTTATAATCTGAATTGAAGGCAGTTTTATATCTCTAGTTGTATAGTTGCACACTTACCACAAGTATGAAAACCATTTTTCACTTTCAAGAGGAAAGTTGTTCTCATTAGAGTATAAAGCTTAGAGTGTATAAAGCTGTTCTCATTATCATGTGTATGACTGTTAACATTATACTATTTTAATCAGATTAGCAGTACAATGAAAATTAATGTAATAGGATTTGCTATAATTAGAGGCAAGTATACAGTAATCTACTATGAAAAGAACACAAAAATGTCAGTGGTGCTCATTACAGGGATATTGTTTATGGTAATTATTCAAATGTTTTAAAAACCATGCTAAGTCTGATTTTAATCAGATTTTTTTTTTAAACACAACTTTAATAAAACAATTCAACCCAAAAACGTTATTACTGTTCAAGTATTACTCTTTTCTGGCCTGGAAAGAAGTGGAACTAACTACAAACAATTTTAAAAAATTATGGACTACAAGATACTCTTTTCACTGTCCTGTCCAAATAAAAGATATAAGGAAAACAAAGAGTAAAAATGGTAAAATAGTGATAAACAAGATTTTTACAACATAGATGAAGAAACTAAGTGCTCAGTATTTATCAGTATTACTATACCCCAAATGTTCCTGTAATTCCAGTGTAGGGAAACCTGCATAAAATTTTGGTTCAGATTCCAGATCTGTTTCCCAGACAATTATACTGTTATTATATACCTGTCTGTCATAACATTCTCACAGATCATAAAACATAAGAGACGCAAATTAAGTCGAACAGGTGGAAATTAGGAAATGAAAAGCTAACTTAAAATATAGCTAAATGTAACAGCAAAAGCTTTGATGCTGCAGGGAATTTTTTTTTTTTTTTGGTGAGTATCTAGGACTCCAGGTAGTGAGAGAATCAGCCTGAGCCCGGCGGGAGGAAGGGCTGGTCCCGAGGGTGTCACTTCTGCAGCCATCAGTAATTAGCTGGTGCCACCCCTAGTGCCATGGCACCCTGTCCTACTGGAGAATCCAAATGCAGTACTGCCTTACAATGTGCATCTACAAAGCTTTCAGAAGTCCAGTAGGAATATTTTCAAGAAGAAAAACTATTCATGCTGCTAAGAATCTGCAAGATCTGGTCTTTTAGTCACTGAATTCTTAATTTTGAGGAAACAGCAGAGGTATCACTTATAACATTCCAGTGAGATAGAACTCTCCCATTAAGGATGTGAAGGGAGGGTTATATATTAAAAGAAGAAATATGTGAGAGAGATAAAAATCAGCTTAAAGAAACTCTTGAGCCAAAGTCTTGAAAATATTTCAGTTTATGAAAGCCTAACTTCAGATGGTATATGTCTGGGTATCCCAATTCAACTTTATTTTATCAAAAGTATTTTATATTAATTTGGACCAATATTTTCAATGTGACAAAAATTTAAAATATTTCATTCTTTCAGGTGTATGCAAATGAAGAATATAAAACAGTTTTTAGTTTGTTTCAAGACTATCGAATACAATAGTAAGAAAATACAGATTTGTTAATTCTAGATACATGTGATTTTGAATATCAAGCAAGTATATTTTTTACTGCATTGAATACATAAGGAATTTGCATTCATCTATCTTTTACTAACCAGTGCCAAGACTTTACTAGATTCTAGTCAATTATTCATAAACAATAAAAATTCTCGTGCAGATCAACAATCTTGCTACAAACCAGATTTTTATATGAAATAAGCAAATTTCTGTCCTCTGCTTTAGAGAAGACACAATCAATTCTAGCTTCTTTTATACACTGCAGTTATTGCTACTTTTGGCATAGGTGATCTGGCTCCAAATTTGCTGTGAGTAGACCAATTTTTTAAAAATTTTCCCAGTATAAAAATAAAACTGCCTTTTTGGCATTCCTGATGTACACTATCAAATTGCATAAGGACTTCCATCCTGGGGAAAGCATGAATAGCAAAAGAGAAAATGGGGGTAATTAAGCAATTTGCCATTTGCACCTTAGCAGAGAGCACAAAGTTTTGGATTTGAGTTGTGGAGTGTGGTGTGAGTCAGTCACTTGGTTTTAAACAAAAGAATAACACAAATAATACACTGGTGAGGTTTTGTCTGGTAAAGTAAATAGACTTAGCTTTTGCTGTTATGGCAGTTTATGTAACATATTTCTGGTTTATATAATATTTCCCTTGCTTGTTTTTAGACATTAAAAAACAGAAGCTGTTGGACTACATTTTATTTGTCCAATTTAAAATTGGTCACTGCATTAATATTCTCTGATACGCAATATCTCTACTTCCTATCATGTTTTTAAAAAAATCAGCAAAATATATGAAAAGAAGTTATATTTCAATATACTATCTGTTCTTTTCCCTTGTTTGCCTCTAATTATTTAACATGTTTGCTTGGAGCTTTGAAAGAAAGAGAAAGTCCACGTTGGGGTCAGGTGTACTCAGCTGGCATAAAGCAAGGCCACCTGGAAGTGATCATTTTTACCATGTGAGGGTCTGGTAGCATCCATGCATTTTGGTGAGTGTTGGGAACAGTATTTCTAACAAGTGAATTCCTGAAGGTGACCTGCATCATGCCTGTCCTGAGATGTGTCATGCTGTGATCTGCACTGCTGCAGTGGCAGCATGCACCATGCTAACAGCTACAGGATAATACTCTTCTCACTATAACCTACTGCCTTTTTTTTTCCTCATTCCACACTAGCAGGTTTGAGAGCTCACTTGCTCTCTTGCCAACTAATCAATTTGCTCACCATCTGCATGTGAAGAGCACCCAAGCAGTTAGGAAACTGGTTCTTAGTACTGTGGTTTCTTGGGAGCTATTTTCTTTGGCTCTTCTGACTCTGGAGCAGCAAGAGAGGATGCAACAAAAATGAAAATAAAGCTCTGGTATNAGGTGTTTTTTCTGTGAATTTTTTTTAATAATATACAAAGGATAAATTTTGAAGACTAACTATAAGAGCCATAAATAGAGATCTCTCCTGGCACCCTGAACATCTCAGGAAATCTGTTCATTTTATTGCAGTAGTGCAAACTCTTCCTCAGAACCATCTGCAGCACTACTGAGATTTGAAAACCAGAACACAGAAAAAAGACCATTGCTTAATGGATAATGATCAAGGACATTCTCAAACTCACTGCACTTATCTTCCAGACAACTGCCCAAGCAGCTGAAGCACCTCTGCATTGGTCTCACTCCCAAGTGAAAGATACACTTCAGAAGCCAAAGACCTTCTCTAAAGAAAACCAGCTGATTTCTCACACAAATCTAGTGTGATATTCCTCCTGCAAATCTTTGCTGGACCTTAGTGATGAACAAATAGAATGAATTAAGCAGTGACCACACAACAGATCAAATCAACAGCAGTGAATATTCAAATGGAATTAACAAAATCAAGCTCCTTATCGGCTCACGTAGCCAAAAGCAACAATGTTCCTCTCATTGGGAGTGACCTCGCAGTGGCTGGAGATAGTGTTTTGCAGTGCTGCCAGTTTGAATGTGTACCAGAGTACACTGACACTAAAAGAAAACCCCGATCTCTGTAGAAGACAGAAGACATAGTGTTTGTAGGAACAAAGCAAAAATACCAACACTCGCAAGTAGTCACTGCAAAACATTCAGTCTGGTGATCTGTGCACATCACTGTGACAGCAGCCATAAATCACAAGCTCTGCAACTGTTCAGAGGGAAGGTTTCCTGTGAACCTGAAGCCAAAGATTAAGGTGGATCATATGGTATTTGATTCACTCCATTCAATACATAAGTTTCTGGTTATTTTATGCAAAAACCATACATACCATCTGTCTTGAGCATTTATGAAATGTTACTACTGTGATATCTACACTGTGAACAAAACAGAAATAGACTCTGTTCTTGCTTTCCTGTATTTTCATATCATCACATCTCTCAGTAAGATCCATTATTCTTAAATGATCTCTTCTACTGCAACTTCTGAAAGCACAGCTGTCAGCATTGTATTGCACCTTTTACCTGGTCACCTGATCAAAGGTATTTATCTGTGTAATTCCTACTGACTTCTGTAAACTTTAACAAAATAATGCTATTCCACCAGAATAAAACATTAAACTCTCTTATGCAGCTCAAATCTTAAAAATTTCTAATGGCTGGAAAACATAATAAGAAAAATCATTCAGCATAGCAGTGGAATAGGGTTGTCCAGTAGCAAAGAAAAAAAGTTCTATAGAAGTATCCTAATGCTTATTCTGGTTGCAAGGAATTTTATTCTTTTGATGGATTTAAGATTAGGATAGCACCAATGTCATTTCTCAGCTACTTGTCATCCTACTTGATGTAGACATCTGACATATAACAAATCTGATGCTTTGAAGCTCAGCTTCTCTCTTGAGAACTGTATTACAAATACAACCAAATTCAAGGTCATAGCTAAGATTCTAAGGGACTATGATAAGATAAAATTAAATATAATGCATAGAATCTCATTTGCATTTCTGTCATCTCTTATATGAGCATCTCTGAAGGAGTATAATGGTGAATAGCTCCAACCTCAAGAGTGATGAATTTCTGGGGGAGTTGGCTACAAATGTTTCTGAATCTTCATATTCTCTTCTTCTTGAAGAGACATTCTGGTTCTTTACATGTTTTCTGGCTAGCATTGAATAGAAAGAGACTAGTAAGGAAACAACCATATAAAAGCACTATAGATTTCATCTTAACTTCTTCTGCAGGCCCAATATTGAGACATCTTGAGACATTTTCATGGAGTTTGTTGCTAGCTTGTGATGTGCTTTCTTTTTTGATGCTCTCCTCTCCAATATCATAAGCTAATTTTTTCTTTGCAGTCTGTTGCAGAAGTATTTTACAAAGAACAAATTCATCTTGTATCACCTATACAAAGTCACAATGCTGTCTTCCATTTTTTGCAGCAGCAGCAGTGCTGAAGTTACTCATAAATTGTGCTGTGCATTTGACATACAGCCAACAACTGGAAGAGGCAAACTCACCCCTCCCCAGGTATTTTTCTTCATTCTATAATTTTACTGTATTTACCAGACACTGCTAGTTACTGTGGTACATATAATTATTCTTTCTTACTCTTGTCAACCCAGAGAAAAGAGAAGAACCTTCACCTGATTTGCACATGCCAGTTTTATGTAATCTTCTGAATAATTATGGAACCATATAATTATACCTTGTTTGTATGAACAAGGTTTACATGTGGTTTAAAAAGATTGTTCCTTTTTTTGCATTTGTTTGTAGAAGGAATACATATTCTCTCACCTATGTTTTAGTAATAACTTTGTAAAGTTTTAAAGAAATTCACATGAAGAATAGGAGAATGATACTAAAGGAATGAACAAACCCAGGAAATCAGACAGCTTTGAAACTGAACTTAAATTATCCTCTTGTGCCTACCTGCTGCATATTGCCTTTATTTTGCTGTGTTTCTACTAATAATGCTAGCATATTTTCTTGTGAAAAGTAGAGGAAACCAGTGGGCCAAAGTAATATGTAAAATATGTTTCAAACTTCTGCAGAGTGGGCTAAATGTGTAATCTAATATTTCTTTATCAGGCAGCCATCATATGTCTGTATGCTGCCTGTAGCAACAGATAGCACAGTAACATTCTGAATTCTGTAACTGAGAAACACAACAAGCAGAAGACCTGTGCCTGGTTCTAAAAGTAATATCTGTATTTATTCTTAGCTGAATAGGCAGGGGTTATTTGCAGGCAGTGTTTACCATTACTTTGGGGGAGGGTTTGAGGAAGGGAGGGAAAAATCTAGCTATGTTTAAATGTCCTATAGGCTTTTTATGTCCTCCATGAGTTGATTAAAATCATGTGTTCCCGCTTGTCCCTTATCCTTTATCCCCTACAGAAGGAGCAAGTAGCAATAATTTGCAGCAAGATTTTATGTAAGTGTCCCCCTTACATGGGTTTTGTGCAGAAGGGAAACATATGGTTCTGAAAGAGCATTAATACCCAGGTACAGCTGGTCTTGGAAGATTTTAAGTTATCTAGATAAAAAGAATGATCAAATGCCTCCCAAGGGAGACTGTGGCTGTCCTGACACTGATCTTCATTGCAAGTGTAACACTTATAGGGAGATGTCTATGGAGACCTAAGAATAGATTGAGGATTGTATTGGCAAAAGAAAAATAGACATATAAGCCAATAAGACAAAAATAAACCCCTCGGGATGGCCAGCAGAAGAGAACTTAATAACAGTCCACCAGGTTGGCAACAAAGAAAGCAAACTGATTAATTCATCTATTGTTATTAGTTAATGCAACAACCAAACATTTCTCCATGACAGCAATGTCTCTGCGCCAGGTTTTTATTATCCTGCGGCACTGGCACTCCTATTACTCAGAGAGTTTACATTGATTTAAAACAGTTTTGTTTGCTGGATTTAAAGACAGCTATCACAAAAAGATTAGAGTCAGACCTTAGTGAGTATCAACCTTGTTTCCTATTCAAACTACTCATTTCATTTAAAGAAAAATCGCTTTTAAAAAAGGAAAGATCCAAGGCAACAGATTTATTTGAGGAGCTGATCCCAAATAATGATGTCCAATCTGTATTTTTATTGCACAGAAGTATCACATAGTTCCAACCATACTTAGTCAGGCTTCATTACTGCATGCTCCAGAGTCCCAAATGGAAGTGCAAGAGCTGAGACTGGGTAGTCATTAATTGCTCTTGTGCAGGGGAAAATTTCCCAAGGTGTATGTTCCCAGGAGAGACCAGATTGCCAAAGGAATAGAGAATAAGCTTGATATAGAGAATGTGAAATTCAGAACAGAAAGTTCACAACAGAAGGTTGAGGGAACCTGGAAAATTTATGAAACTCCTATAGTTTCATGACAGCAAGAGGTAAATTAAAGGAGCAGTAGAAAGTCAAGAGGAAAGACGGAAGAGAATTGTGTAATCCAGGCAGTGCTCTGAGAAAAGGAGCCTTGTCTCACAGAGATTGGTAGCAAATCCAAAGCTTACTGTCAAATACAGAAAGCTAAACTACGGGATCAGAAGCCATGGGTCAATTCTGCATAAATGAAGTTACATTTTGCAGGACTGCTCAAGGTAAAAATCTATTTCAGAAATAAACTACTATCACATCTATATTCACAGCATCAATGAAAATGAAGCTCCTAATATAAAATAAACACAAATCCATCACTTTTCTTGAATTCTGAAGCAAAAATGTTTGCAGATAAGATGCAAATTTAGTCCTGGGGCTGCCACTGGATAACATGCCCCTAACTAGAAGGATTAGAGCTACCACGACATAAGAAATCCTAAGCTAATTTGGAAGTAGAACAGCTGAAGAAAGGCTGTTAACAGAAGCTGGAATTAGAATGCAAGGTTCAATTGTTTCAGATTATTTGTATCTGTGCTGATACTAGTGCCAGATGTGAAAGTCTGGGTGAGATAACCACCTTTGAAACCACCAAATCTTTCATAAGTCAGGAAGTTTAGAAGGCAAGATCAGAGATATTGTACCTATGAGTGTAATAAGAAAAAGTTCCTTTTAACCTTCTCATTATAGCAACAAAAATGGAAAAGAAAATTATATGAAGGGAGGTTCATCCTCTTTTTGTCTTTTTTTTTTTTAAGAAGACTAAATATATTAAGGATAAGTAAAAATTGTAAGTTATGGTAATTATTTTAAAGTAATTAAAAGTTGCTTCACAGATTTTTAACAAAATATGTCCAGGAACTGAATACTTTGACAAAGCAATTTCTCAAACCAAAAGTAAATATGCTGTGGTCTTAAGTAGGTCCAAGCTGCAGTCTTGTTCTATAATATCTGCATGTGTATGTTATAATGTTACAGGTTATTAAGCATGTCCATGTATAAAAATACGCAGAAACATTGGCTGCTCAAAGATCATAGAGCACAAAGAGATACTGGCTACATAACAGATTAGTAACAGCTGGATGATTTGGAACCAGAAGGCCTAACATGCCAGTACAGGGAAAATTTCACTCCCTTTACAAAACAAGACTGCTTTACCTAGGGCAATAAAACAATGCCTCTGGATTGGGCTTTGCAGAACCCAGGGCTCCCTTGTGAAACTGCACGATAACTTGGGCATGACAAAGATGTCACAGGATCAGGGAGCCCAGCAGAGAAATTCAGCTGCCTGGAAAGATTCTGACTTGAGAAATTCTGATTGCTTGAAGAGTTGAAACAAATAAAGGAATTAAGCTTGAGGTTACAAAATTAAAAATGGAAGTCTATACTTTTGTGCAGTAGTGTGTCTCTATGAACATTTTGATTGCTTCAAGTAATAGAGCTATGTTCTGTCAACTTTTATCTTTAGAAAGATTTCATTGCATGAAGTGCTTGAGATTTTCCACTTTTAGATTCTCTTTTTGCAGAGGGGTGGGTTTTTTTCAATGGAAAGACTTTTCAGCTTTAATGTCATATTTCAGAAGAATTTTTTTTGCTGTGTTCTGCTCTTTCCCTCTGACAGCCATCATTGCTGAGTAATGCCCAGGGTCATACTTTTGAAAAGCAAATTCTTCCTTTGCAGCATTGCTGCAGGACCTATGGCAGAGTGTATATCCACAGAACTAGGTGCTCATCCTTCTATAAGATATAGGTTGATGCCTTATATCAACCTTGATGTCTGGCAGAAGATTGCCAGATACAGATCACTGAAGATCTGCAGATCACAGAAGAAATACAAAAGGGAATATCAGCAACAGTAGAAATTATTTTAGGAATATATGGACATCCATTCACATGTATATATAATTTTGAAATATTAAGCAAAAAATGGATTAAATGTAAAGTAATTTGTTCCACCAGAAAAGCATACTAGTCCAGGTCATTACTTGCTTGGATAAAACTCCAGACTGAGCCAAAATCTTCACCACAGAGTAGAGAGTTTCAACTGAAGTCAAGAGAGTTGACCCAAAGTATCAAAGATAAAATTAGTCTGGATATAAAGTCCTGAAACAATGCCTAGATAGCAGTTATTTTCCAGCAGAATTTATTACCAGAAGAAAACGTGGGGAAAAACTCCAACCTTCTCATATGTGTTGGCAGCTCATCAGTATACTTAGTAAAATACAATCATTCTCTCCTGTAATAGATTTCCACCCTTAATAAATCTTAGTACACAAAGTCACTAGAATTCAGCTCATACTTAGTGTCAAAACTGGACTGATGTCTCCAATGGGACATCAGGCATTAATGTGGCATTGGGGTTCGGGTCCTTCATTGCTAAATCCTGCTCCAAAAAAACAAAGAAATT
This sequence comes from Dicaeum eximium, assembly GCA_013396995.1. NCBI lineage: Eukaryota > Metazoa > Chordata > Aves > Passeriformes > Dicaeidae > Dicaeum > Dicaeum eximium. The sequence continues at coordinate 1,015,753 of VWZP01009918.1, read as the reverse complement.
CTATTGCTTGCAGAGAAAGCAGAAGTGGACCTTAAATCACATGATAATTCAGGAGACAATCCTTGTCTCTTGAATTATCTCTCTAATTCTGGAAGAGTAGGGGGTTTTGCCACTGAAGGTGACCAACAAACAAATCCTGACTGTGATGTTAGTTTTGGGGTTATTAGATGGGGACAAGCATTTTAGCAAGGCCTGTTGTGATAGGTCAAGGGGCAATGGTTTTAAATTGGAGGGTCAATTTAGATTACATAGAAGAAAGGAATTTTTTTACAGTGAGGGTGGTGAAACACTGGCACAGGTTGCCAAGTGACCCATCCCTGGAAACAGTCAAGATCAGGCAGGAAGAGCTCTGAGCAACCTGGTCTGCAATGAGGTTTGGATTAGATGACCTTTAAAAGGTCCCTTCCAACCCTAACTACTCTATAATTCTGTTTTTACCGTCATATGGCAGATCTTTACAAGGACCTTAAAATTATTCCCATTTATAATTTGATTTCCACTCCCCTGCTCCAGCATTTTTGTTCAACTGGTTTTATAGTTGGCCAAGATAAAATATGACTAGTTGGTATATGACATGTTACCTCTGCAGTAGATGAACATATTTTGATTTCTGCAGCACTGAGTCAGCATTCTGATGAGTTAGCATTTATATTCCCGACAGCTGTTTATTCCTCTCAATGTAATTTCAGAGATAAATGTCCAGAAGGGCTTTTCTGCCCCAGATCTATCAGAAAACATATTTAAGATATTCTGTGGTATTTAAATCAGAAAAAAAAGAAACTTATTCAGTAATGCTAGGACAAAAAGTGTTTTAATTTTTAACATTAAGTAACCGATTTAAACCTTACTATATTATTTAGAAATATAATCTGGTGAAAAATCAAAGTATTTTTATTTTCTAAGCAAAATCACCTAATTGATTTCTAGGGACATTATAAGTTTAAGAAACATACAGAAACTTCCAATCAGTGTTTTTACTTGAGTCCTTTAATTTAGAGTTGAGAAAGTAGCCTTGAGAAGAAAAGAAGAGATAAGACCCACATCAAGAACCAAATGGTTCCTGGAACAGCTGATTGATTGTGTCTTACTAAAGCCATGGGAGACGTTGGCACAGTGGAACATAAATCTTGATAGAAAGCAGAACCACTAGACAAGGATTCACTGAATTCTGAAATTCTTCAGGTAGTGCTGCAGGGTTATGTTGGCAAACAGTGTAGGCTATGCTGTCGTTTTAATCTGCATTTTTGGTTTTAGTCCTCTTGTAAAGCGGTGCAGATGTTGCAGAGTAATACAGATTTTATTTTCCTGCATCAGCCCTGGACAGTTCGTGGGGTGTACTACCTGTTTTAGAACAGCTGCCTTAGCTTTGGACTTTAGTAAACTCTTTCTAGAACATGTTTCTTCTGATAGATGTGCATTTACAACATGGTAGGGAAATGAAATTTACTGTTAGCAAGATTATAGAAGCGCCTGTTACTCATGCAAAAATAAAATCAAGTTCTGAATCCCATTAAATTAATGTTTTCGATCATATATGGTGGCAATTAATTCTACAGATTACTTATGATTTTGCTAAGATAATAAATACTTAATTGTTCTGTTCTTTCAGACTTCATTTTGCCTTGTCACAGAACAAAAAGAAAACAATATTTCTAATTGTTTGGTTCATCTCCTCTATTACCTACCTTTTTCCTTATCCCAATCTCTAGTCTGAATCAAACAGTGCCTTTTTCAGGCTCAGATAAAAAGATACCTTATTAAACTAATAATATGTTTTGCCTCATATTTTTAGTTTTGTTCTTACCGATTTTTTTTTCTTCTTTTCTGGGATAGAGTATAAAGAACAGTGAACAGTGTTAGAGAGGAATTTTCCAATAGATTCTTTCTGCACCATAATACTTTGGCTGCTCTGGACCACCAACCACCCGTTCTTACTAAACTTTCTGTATTACTGGCAAGTACTTTTCTTTTTTTCCTCCCATCGTACCTATAAATTTAGAAATAAAGATAATAAGCCAAATTAACTTGCAGGAAATTCCATTCATCTCATTTATAACTGTGTCCATAAATGAACATGCAAACCAATTAATGAAACCATCATGGTTACTACTCCAGTAAGGTAAGACTTTTAAAATACAAGCAGTAATTTGATGGTAAACTCCTTAATAAAAACCCAAAAGTTTAATGTTATTACCCTAGGACTTTTTTCCCAAGTGTTTACTTATGTCAATAAATGAGGTTAAACAGGAGGTGAAAATCTTCTTCAATGTACACCACTGAAACCAAGCTATAATGCAAACTTTATTGTGGAAAGAAACCATCTTGAATCTAAGCATTTAAGATCATTTCTTTGGCTGTGACATATACACCATAAAAAAACATGTAAGTATAGGATAATAATCTTTTTGATCTATTAATGAAGATTTATTTGGGCCATTTCTGTACAAGCATTGCATTGCCAATATAGACTAATGTATAGCTGTCTCAAAAATGCATAATGAAATTGAACACTGGTTATGAATTATTATTATTCCTTCTAAAATCAGTTCATTATCCTGTTTCTGTATTTATCAGTTTTCTTCTGGCATTATGAAACATCCTGAAGATTGCAGTGCCTGTACTGCAATTCTGTGCATGTTTGTTCAACATTGCACTTAGGTTTAAAAACATAGTGAAGAATGGCCATCAGGGTCAATATACTTATGTAAAAGTGTCCTCAGTTTAATGCTTTGCTTTGTTCCCAGATCAGTCTTAAAAGACATGGAAAAAGAAAAGTAATTTGATTAATTGAAATCCTGCTTTAAGTGATTGTGTATATAGCTCTCTGCCTCTTGAGAAATCATTAGCTTGCACAGCAAACAGCTACATCTACTCTCACTGCAGGAACTCTAAAAACTTTGTGCTGACCTTTGCAAGATTGTTCATGCTGTATACAACACAAATTTTCCCAAACACTGTACTAAATACATATATTGGAAATAATACCAAAAGCAGCAATGATTTTTTAGGCCCCCTCATTAACTGAGTATCTGTTTCTTGGTGCTGTTGTTACTTCAGGATTTCAATGTCTGGAATTCCCAGATGACACTGACAGAGATTTATGCTGCATGAGAAGTGTTTACAATCTAAGTATGTCTTTATGGAAGTATTGCTATGACAAAAAGGTCAAAATTATGTTATTACATATAGTTTAATGCATTTATTCCTCAGTATGCAAGAAGAGCATATGCCAACAGCACTCATAGAAGAAATATTTTTATGGCAATTTTAAGATGCAGTGTTGTTGGGGCTGGGCAGTAACAAAGAATGTGTTATTATAATATTACAGAGGTGATCTTCCTAAATCTAGCCAAGTCTTAAGACAGAAGGCTTCTGTGAGCCTTCTCAATTTTTTGGGCATTCCTTGCCAAGAATAGCCAAAAATAAGTTAGAGAGTGCAGTAATTAAATGTAAAAGCCAAAAATTAGAGAAATACAAAGAGCAGGAAAAATGTTTTCAGGGCCAAAAGCTTGCTTTCAGGTTTTGTTGAAAGCACAATTCAGGGAGAATAGATAAGTGAGGTCTGGATATTTTGAGACATGGGATATTGTGTGAGGAAGCATACATAATGCATTGCTATGGTAATGGTTGCCACAATTGGTATCTTCTGTGGAAAAAAAAAATTCTGTAAAAGTGTAGTTACATAAGCAACTACTACTTCAGTCACAACAGCCATTTAGTTATCTATAATATCACAGAACTTCTCATATGGTACATTTTGTGTAGCAAAGGGAGCAGTTTATTGAAGTGACAATTTATATAGAGGAAATGCAGGTTACCCTGAGGTGAGCAGGTTACTAAAGAAGGAGTCTGGTCTTTGTTACAACGTACTGTACTTACAGTACAATTAACTACAGGGTCTGATAGCTGCTGATGTGCCAACAGTTGCAAGAAAGTGCTTAAAATTGTATTTCTGAAGTGGAAATACCCATAATATTTGGGAAAGACACTTGTTCTCAGCTCTTTATTTCCTTTTTCTCTTCTCCTCCTTCACTTCTCTTTTACACTTCTTTCTACTGCGGTCTATAGCCATGGCTAATCTGTTCCAGGTTCCAAACTGAGATAAGCAGCTTCCTGTCAAAGAAGCCAATGCTGCTGGACAAATTGACCTTGACATGACTGCTGTGATGCCAAAAGCCACAAGCCAATGGTGACAATTGTTAGGTATTGTCACGGCTGATTTGGATTGTTGATGCATGTCATAAAAATACCAGGTGGTAAGGACACAAAGGAGTGCAGTCCTTTGGTTCACCAAAATCTAATCTCTTAACCTCAATAAACAATTGTGATCAGGCATAATCTGAGTAAAACCTTTCCATATGTTGTTACCTGTAAAATTACCTCCCACTTTGCAAAACACATTTGCTCTGAAAATCCATGCAAAATTAGGGATGGCACCCTCAAAGCAGGAATACTGGCAGTGACTTGGGCATGCCAAGTAGCAGGTGTTTGAGGAAGCCAGTCAAGGCTTTGTCCCAGTATTTGCTGGCAAGAATTGGCTGTTTTTCTTGATCCTTGATTGCATTGGCTCAATGCATCCTCTCTTGCAGAATACCATCCACGAGGAGGTGCATCATCCATGAGAATTTTCTCTTATGGATTCTTCCTACATAAATTTCATTAGGAGCGCAGGATTTTTTTTCTATTTCCAGTGCCCCTCCAAATCATTCAGATGTGGAGAAAAACATGACCATTCATTAAGGAGCTCTGTACTCCAAGCACATCCTAAAACCTCTTTGGGGACTAACTACTCTAAGTAATCACTGGAAGTAGGAAAATATGAGGTAGATGCAAGCACCAGAGCAGCACACAGTATTCCAGGTGTGAGCAAATTGTGGCATTATCAACTGGCGTAGTTATATTTCCTGGTTTGTTCTTTTTCCTTTCGTAACAAACATTTGTATTTTTGGATTGGTGCCATGCACTGAGTTGCCATTTTAATGAAAATGTCTATCTGTCACAACCCGAAGCTTTCACTTTGAGTGGTAACAGGCAACTCAGAGTTCATCACTTTACTCATAAAGCCAAGAACACTAGCCCACATATATAATGTCACATTTATCTACACTAAATTTCCTCTGCCATTTTATTAACCAGTTACTTAATCTTAAGGCCCATTTACAGTTCTGTGCACAGCTCTCACACAACCTACATTGAGTAAATGTATATCCTCAGCAAATTTTTCCACTTCACCGCTAAGATTACTTTGAATCAATTTTTGAGTTTGTTAGGAAAAATCAATCCCCTGCAGGATTCCACTGGTGACTTCTCTCTGTATTGTCCCAGTGCTCACGTGGTTGAAGCCTTGGTGCTGGGGAATGTGGCATTCAGCATGGGTCTGTAAAGGTGCTGAGGAGCTGCGTGGTCCTGAGTGAGTATTTCCTGAGTAAGAATCATCTGCATTCTGTGCTGTGCTCTGTCCCTTGCACTGGGATCTGGACTCCAGCAGGAGCTGATCAACCTGGTCTGTGCCTCCCTCTGCACCTGACACACTGGGCAGGAGGTGGGGGATTATTTGGCATTTCCCAGAAGTGGAGGACTGTGTGATCTCCATCAAGATTCTGCATTAACTGAGGTCTCCTCAAAAGGGATTTTTTCTACATGCAGTCCAGACTTATGTTCTTTGTCATGTGGTTTGACCCCTGTGTTACATATCCCTTTTCATGTGATCAGACACACGTAAGAAAGAATGAACTTCAGAAGTCTGACTTCCCACAGAAGGTAGGACACTAATAGCCTTTGCAGAAGGAATGTTTCAAGGCACAGGAAAAGGGTTTTAGAGGACAGGAAGTTTAACAATGCACAGCCTTGTGGCCCAGTACTCAGGACCCAGTACATCAGTTCAGTAAGGAAACTGTAGAAGATGAGTAGAAAGTCTGTGGTAATACCATTTGTTTTCATAAACATGCAAAAAAGAAATGGTATATTAATCTCTTGGAAGTGAATGAATATACTCAGACAAATAAAGCCTAAATGTTTGAATAGCTATGGCTTTTTTACTTGGTTTGGACTTCACCGGCCTGATTTACCACTACAGTGCACTTAATTTTGCTGTTTGCATATGGAACGTGGGCATGAAGGTCTCCAAATCAGCAAGGAATTCAAAATTCCTGAACTGTGGGAAATCATCATATCTCTGAATTTGGGCTCACAGTCACTGGTTTGTGTTTGGGTGCCATTTATTCCTCTCAGGGGAAGACAGTCTCTGAATTTTGCTTGCCACATTCAATGAAGGAAAGGAAGTATTTGCCACTATGCCTTTGAAACATCAAAGTTACATTTGTATGGGTTGATGGGGAACATAGGCTCATTATTGATGCTAGCAAATCAAACAAGAAATGCTTCTAAACATCCTATGTGTACCCTCTGCATCTCTGTGTGTATATTGTGTCTAGGAAAACTGGGCAAACAAGTCAATATTGTTGCAATTCTAAATAATCATTCCCAGTTATAATTTCAAGCAGGCAGCCAAGGAATTGTCCTGTGGTGCAGTACCATCTAGTGGCCCCATTGAACAGGGCTTTGTTGGAGACAGTACTGGTGTTCAGTGTTAACTGCCAAATGCTGCATTTGTTGACGCTTTTATCACTGCTATTTTTATTAAGTTTCTGAAGGAACATAAAACACATGCAAAAATGACATAAACACTCTATCTAAATTAGTAATGATATTTTGAGGTGTCAGATGCCAATATATGGCTGTCTAAAAAGTCATTAAAATCTGGTGCTGTGGCTTAACTCTGCACTTCTTTCTGAATAAATGCTGTTTGCATCTTATATTTGTACATATTATATTTTGTTATTTAAAGCAAGGCAGAAACTGTCACCTTTACAATAGAACTTAGAATTAGCAGTGAAGTTTTGCCACACATAAGCTTTGTTTCCCTGTGCAAAATGTTGATTTTTGAATGACAGATTACAGAATATTCTGAGTTGAAAGGGACCCACAAGGATCATCAAGTCCAACTCTTCAGTGACTTAAGGCAATCACCTCTGAGAATTGAACCCACAACCTTGGCTGGGTTATCAGCTCCATATTCTAACCAACTGAGCTAATGTTGAAACTCAACTTATTTAAGAGCTGTAAAACACCATTCCAATAGATTCAGAAAGGTATATTCTACAATGGAACTCAGCCATTCTAAAATTATAACAAAAGTGGGAAATCCATAAATCAGATTTCAAACATGAATTAATTACATGCACTATAAAGCATGCATCACACAATCATAATCCATTCACATGAAAATGGAAAAGCTATGTGCAAAAATCTCTTGTTGCTCACATTGTGAAAATGGATGGCTTGTTTTATAACAACTACAAAAATAGTATCTGATTTTCACAGTTTAGATACTACTTGTTCTGATAATTTACTTAGCCTTTGTAGCACAATCTCTTCTTAATACATGGGAAAGAAACATCTATATTTACTATTAATGCTACTGAGAGTTACCTACTTCAGCATTTTAGTTCTTAGTCAACAGGAGACTAAAAACTGTTGTTGGAGGAGAAAAGAGAAAGTCCAAGGGAAATTAATTATTTTCTTTATGTTATCTGTATGATTTTCATAGGACCAGCACCAACTGTCCAGTGATGCTTGAGAGATACAGTAGATAGAAAAAAACCCCAACAACAAACCAACCAAAAACCCAAAATACAACAAGAACAACCCACACCAAAAATGTATTGAAAGCAGTACTATGTCGTATTCAGGGTTTGGTTTTGTAAGTGAATTGTTTTGTGTAGTTAGAGGACCAGTGCTACAAAATAAATCTTTTAAAATCCAAATGGCACATATTCAGATAGTGAATGGCTACACGTCTCCTGGAGCTCCTGTGAATGTCTATGGGGAAATGAGTTCTGACTGGGATTTCATGAATTGTGGCTTTAGATCAGTCCATACTGTATAGTTTGGGCCCATACTGTATTGTACCAAGTGTCTTCATACTCTGTTACCAGTTCATGCTTCACTGCTACTCAGGATGAACTCAACCTCATACAACTGCAATGTTTTCACAATCATTTCACAGTCATTAATTTTTATTACATAAAAAATTACTGTAATCCAGTCACTAGCTGAAACTTAACAAAACTAACCTAGGCATGCAAAGGTATTAAAATCTTCATAATTAACTCTTTATATGCTACTGGCATATCAAAACTGGACAGCTTTTAACCACTTTCCAAGACTTTTCTCAGAATGCTTCTGTCTTAGTTGGAGAGAATTCCTTAACAGCTAATGAGGTACTGTGAGCTGTAGTCCATTCTCAGCTAGATTCCTTACTGAATTAGGCAAAGCATGACTCCAAACACACAACTGCAAATGCTGGAACTGAATACTAACTACATAAAATGAAGCATTTTAGGATTTTCCAAGGTTTTATTTCTCCTCTTTTTATGTTCAAATCTCTGAAAGGGACTTAAATCCCAGTATCCCAGCATGTATCAGGTTACATGCTGTTCTTACATAGGTCTTCCTCAATTTCTACTCATCTGAAAGTAAACAAAAATAACAGAAACTGTGATATTAACTTAGGTCACCCACCACACTCCAAGAAAATGTATGAGCAAAATATACTCCTACATATGTACTTAGCCCTTGAACACTGAAAACTAGCAGTGTCATCAATGCATTGCATCACTACTGAATAGGTGTAGCAAAGACCAGGGCTGATCCCCAGCATTCAACAGCATCCACAAATCAACATCCAAAAATGCTCTTTGTACAAAGCAGAATTGTACTTTACAAATGCCAGGTAAAATCAAATGCAACTAAAGCTTTGAAAGCTTCAGTGGTACTTCACTTATACAGAAACTAAGTCATGGGAAATGTTGTGACTAATAAAGACATCAGGACAGTGATAATTGTAACCTGTATTTGTTGAACGATTGGTTGAGTTGCTCCTCAGCAGAAAGGCTTCCTTCCTGGTCACTCATCTGACAGGGTTCATGAAGCTCCATCTCTGCTACAGCTCTCACTTTTGTTTGCTCTGATAACGCTGGGAAATGCATACGGTCTAGATAACAATAGAGAAATTTCTCTAATAGCTGATGCATAATTCAAAATAACATCTACAGTTTGATGTAATTCTGTCAGTGATGCTACATTTGAATAAATGGCTGGTTTAGGTAAACACATTATCTTTTGACCTTATACACATAAAGTTGTTTCCCTATTCATATTTCCAATAGACCTGAGATATACAGGTCATACAATTTATAGAAATTTGAAAATAATAAAAAGCCTTACTCCATATAAAATTCTGTCTGGCCAATGAAGGACTGACTTTCTATTGTATCATACGGGCAAGTAGTAACCAACTGTTTCTCCCCATGAAATCACTAGGGGCTTTGTTTTATAATATAGGGAGGATTCTAAGTAAAGGAATCAAGTCACTAGTCTTTAGGCATCAGTGGTGCTGTAACACCCCTTAAGTTACTGTGAGGGTAATTCTTTGAAATAATGAGGTGAAAGAGTTCAAAGTGGTGTTAAAACACTTATGTGCAAGCAACAGTACAGCTGTGAACTTCAGTGGCCACATTTCACTAGCACAGTTCACAGTTTTTGCAGTGAGCTGCATTGGTCCAGAGTCTGAGTGACCTTTTGGAGTCATGCCACATTTCCAGCACCTGTCAAATGGTTCTTTCTGCAGGGCATGCAGACAATGGAAACACATTAAAATAACCATAGCTGCCAACAGGGGCAGGTCCAGAGAACAGAAATTGGCCCCCACTACATGCAGCTGACCAATAACAGGGATTGATTCTGGTCTGTGTGCTCAGTCAGCCTGCCACAAAGAGTGTCTTTAACAAGTACAGGGGGCAGGATGGCACTGCTCTGGTGGCTGGGTGTTGATGCCACAGAGCACAGGCATAGCAGCTTCTCACCATGCATCCTTCCTTTTGATTCCTTTGCCCTATCAGTCAGCTTGTAGAGGGTGGAGAAGAAAATTATTGTAATGGAAATAATGAACAATGTTCTTTCTTATCATATCTTTCTGTGCACCTTGTAACATGGTTTATCAAAATCGATCTATATAAATCTACAATGCCATAACACATAATGCATTTTAATTGAATCTGCAACATATGTGTGCATGAATTTAAACAGATTATTTGCATGAATTAATGTGAATATATATCATGTGTTTTTCTTTGCCTGTTATCCAGTCAATTCTTACTAGCAAAAACAGATTCTAAAACAAGCTTTGCACGTTTGATGAGCACTACTGGGGGAGGGGAAGGAGGAAAGAGTGTAATAGTGGCTGAGCTAAGGCAGCCTGAGGCATTTTTCTGCCTGCACAAGGCACAGACAGACAGAATGGATTGGGGACGCTGTTCCAGCAGTATCCTTTACTCTTTTGGAAATGTGTGGCATTTGCTTTCTCCTTTTTCTCTGTATCTTTTGTGATGCTGTCAGGGAGACAGAGTCCTTGACTTGCACCCCACTGCTGAGGCCATCCCCCTTTAGAGCAGTGCTACCCCCAAAGCTTGTGCCCACTGGAAGATTGAAATCTGTTCTGTGACAGGCCCCTGCACGATCTGTTTAGGTGGCATAGAATAAAAACCTCCCTGCTCTGCCTCTTCAGTTAATTCAGAGGAAGCCCAAACTTCATTCCAAAAAGTGTATTCCAAAAGATCTGACTTTATACTGTATTTGTAATCAATTTTATTTATGTTTATATGCCTTTTTTAAAAAATGATAGCATAAAGAGGCCCTAGGTAGCCTTTTTATAACATTGTGAAGTACATTGTATACGTATTAAATTCCCCGACAACATTTGTGAACCTCCTTTGATTTTCTTGTTACTGCCATAAAACTTTGCTGTAAATTGATCTTGAAAAGCTACATTAAATGGGCATCTTTCCTAATTAAATTAGGGTAAAATGTCTGTTGCTTTCTCATGTAATTAGAACTCCAACTGTCAATTTTAAAAGTAATCAGGTTGTCAAGAGAGGGCACAATCTAGTTATTTTAAAGGTCAAAATGGTTTTATATTTCAATTTTTCATATTTAGTTTATTAATATTTTTACAGGACTCAGACTTACTTACTTTATTTATAAATAGTTGTAATTTTAAGGTGTTAAAACTGGTACTGAATAGATTAGTGAAAGATGTGACTATTTTAATTACAATCTAAAAGGACATTCTCAATATAACCTTTGAGCACAACCCTGCAGTCATTGCTGAGAAAAACTCTAGCTGACTTGATAGACTGAAATTTAGAATATAACAGACACAAAAACTAAAAATAGGTCAGTAAGATATAATTGCAATCACTCTACACATTTTTCGCATTATCTTTGCTAATATCTAGCAAAATATTCTTCCGCAAATAAGTCTGGAGAGTGCCTGATGTCCAAATAACCATTTGATTAACCTCAGCTCTATTGTTGATATTTAGTAATGCAATCCTTTTTCACGCAGTTGTTTACAGGCAGATACAATAACTAATGTGACTTACAAGAAAAATGTGAACAGGATCACTTACTCGGGCATTTTGCCTACAGAACTTCTCAACCTATTTTTAAATATTTCAGAAAGGGGAAGGAACGTAAATGATCAGTGTTACATTTCTTATCTAAGCGTTATCAGTAATACCTAGAAATCCTTTCCCCTATCCTGACTTTTATTTATTAGCAGCAATTTGAGTATTCAGCATTTTATCAGTTTAAATATTCTAAGTATAACAATAAAATATATTTAATATTATTCTCTCCTGATTATTTTCTCTTTCATAACAACGAACCATAAAGGCAGCAAATACTATCTCTGGTTTAGTGCAAGAGAGAAAGTAAACACTAATTATAGCAAATAACTATTAGTGTCAAAGGATTGCAAGACATTACCAATATACACTTAAGCATTTCAGAGCAGACAGTGACCTTACCTTCATAGCCAAGGAGAAAACGTGTCAGCAAGTTAGGAGAGACCTCCTCCAAAATGGAACAAAAGGCAGAGAAAGCACCTGGGCCTTTTAAATATAGTTTATCTAGAAAATATTCAGTTCTCTTCTTGTAGCTCTCCTGGGACCAAATGTCTTTGTATTCCTCCAAGGAAAAGACTCTCTTGTAAACCAAATATGACAGCACTTTGTTCACATCCAGCTCTTCCAGTATTTTCTCTCTCTGATTGCTTGGGATTTCAGAAAGCCACTTACTTCTGTTTTCATTTTCTCTTCTGGTAGGTTTTGCACAGTTGTAAAACCAAGACTTGGCTGTTCTTCCAAACATTTTGATATTTAAATAGAAAATAGAAAATTCTACTTCTGCATTTATTGTGCAGTATTCAGTATGCAAAATAAACATAATGTGGATGGCTAGAATGCAAACACATACTGCTGTCCGTGATTATTGTAATTCCAATGGAATAAAGAAGGCCTACATACAAATTATAAAGAAATCTAGCTCAATGCCTGCAGCCTCCTAAGAGGATTACATTACACTAATTAGCCCTTTACAACTGTTAACAGCTTCTGAACCGTAATGATGAGACTGAGAATTGCTTAGTTACTGTTACTTTTTAATTCTGTAACTGATCTTCAAAGATATCCCTTTGCAAAAAATAATTCATTCTAGAAGACAGCTGATCAAACTGAAATAATCTGTACAAGCTGGCACGGGACATAAAATAAAGCATCCTTTGTACACTTTGATTTTATATTCCTCAGAGGCCATACCAAAAACACAGTACAAATGCCCTCCACTTCTTGTTCTTCCATAAAATATTAGCTTTAATATGCAATGGAATTACACATTTAGGAAGCATGTTTCTATATATATATTTTGTAAATCTATATGCAAAAGGTAAAAAATAAAAAGGTTACAAAATAAGACCTTTTTTGTGAAGGTAAATACATAACAACTAAGAATAACAGCATTTCTGCATGTTGAGATTTTTATGCCATTTCCAAGCAAAATAAATCATGTAGCGTCCATTTCCTGAGCCAGGTTTAACAGTGGAGATTACTGCAATCCCAGTGGAGGTGTTCTGCCACTGATAATCATTCATTGAGGATCACACATTACATAACCTCCCTTATGCAAATGCTCCTTCGTGCCTGGGCTTCTCGGTCTTGTTTTCATACTTTCTGTCAACATAAATTCCTGTGTAGAAAAGCTATTAATACCTCCTGCCTCTTCCTCCTGTTTCTTAGTCTATTTTTTCTATTTCTATTGCTTCTAACTTATAATGCATCCCTGGTCTTGCTCATGTGACCTTACCTGCACTTTTCTAAAGGGTAGTTTATCTGTTGTGGAGCAAACAAAAATATTTTGCCAAGCTTTTAGTCCAACGAGTTTGAGAATATTTTCTGTTCTTGTGATCTTAAGTTGCAACCACTGCTAGCTTCCTGTCAGGCTTCTTCTGTTGCCAAAATTTCAAGTGCTTATCAGTTAACATTAAAGTTGACCACTCACCATATCAAAATACAGGAATTTTATTGTGTATGTGAGCATCCAGCTGGCCAGCGAGGCTTCACAGAATTGTTTGGCAGCATTGCCTGTCACCTTGTGGTTGCTTGCAGATACAACAAGCCTCTGTGTGTCACATCACGTGGAGCAAGGACCATGGGATTGTGTTTTATTTGCAGCAATATTAATGGTCCCAGTTTGCAGTGTTATGGTTTATTAGCCATAGCAGTGAGATCCTCACGCTGCTGTGATGATCTCAGGTAGAGCTCCCTGTGCTCTGCACGACATCACACACCAGAGAGGACCCTCTGGGGGGAGAGAGATGGTACAAAGCAGCTGCTATCCCAACCCTGAGCCATCCTGACCATGAGCCTGGGAGCGCAGCTAAACCAGGTGGTCTGCAGAGGGCAGAGAAAGCAGCCAGCCTGTCTGGCACGTCTTCTAGGTAGCCTTTGAAAGGATTCCCTCGAAATTCCCTCTTAGCTTTGAACGTCCATAGAGGTAGTACAATTTTTTCTCTCTCTTCAAATTGTTTCTGTCTCAGAAGTTCTACTAATTAACACCACATTTTGTCAGCAGATAAAAGATCCTGATAGAGGATACTGGTACTCACATATGTTAAACAGCATCCTCTGAATCAGCCCCAGCCTCTGCAGCTTCAGAGGGAAAGTTCTTCCATTACTTCACTAAAGGCTAGAGCAAGCCCAAAGTTACATGTTCATAAGGCACTACCCAAAGATGAGGTGCAGAGGGTGTAACCTGAATACATTTCTCAGAGTTTAATTTAAAAAACAAATCTGTGTTTTACTGTGCTGATAACACTGCTTGTCATCAGTATCCTAAGAGGAGTAATTAATTTTGCACAGTAGTGAATTTAGAAATTAAAAGAACAGGTAACCTATCAAATTAAGAATGAAATGGATTTTTAAAAGAAGGTATAGATTATGTTTTACTTTCACACCTGCCAATCCAACCTCAAAGACACACAACCTTGCTAGTGAGGGATAGACATAGGAGTTGTCAAATTGCATCTCTTCAGAAAAGGAAGGAAGAATTGGTGCAAATTAAAAGAGTGCATTGGTATCAGTTTGCTGTGGAATATTAACTTAAAATTTGTGAGTATACACTCTAGGAGTGTCTTTGGACTTGATGCATTGAATAATTGACTTTTTTCTTCTAAAACAGTACAATGTTTTGAGCAAGAAATGTCCCCATTATTTTTGTTGGTAAAAGAATATATTCTTACAAGCTTAAATGTGTTCTTATAAATTATTAAAATCACAAAGAAGAATGGGTGATAGAGGAAATGTATCAAGCTGCAGACAATTACAAAATTTGTCCCTCTGCCTTCTCACATACCATATAGTGATTTCCCACTGTGTAAACAGAAGAATAAAATGCTAAAATTCTGATTTGGTCATTACCAATTTGGTAATAAAAACACACCTTTTAAAGTCTGAGTATAGGTTAAAGATGAAAATCTGAAAGTGTGTTGAGAAACTGAACAGAGAAAAGCGAGTGTGAAGTACAATCAAGGGAGGAAAGTAGATAAATTGAAGATGCCAAGGAAGTGTTTGAGACAAAAGGATACATGGAAGTACATGGTGGGTATACAAGATTTGTGATGGAGAGCTATTCTTTTTCCAGTGTCAAGGAACTGAAGTATTTAACTGCAATGACCTGTAAATGATGCAGCAAACACTGTTGGGCTGTGCAGTAGGAGTTGCACAGTCCTCCCAACCTCTGAGTCCTAATACCTGGCAACTCAAACCTCTTCAAATTATTTACCTTGGTGCTAAATTCTGCAATTTGTGCTAAAATGCTGAATAGTTTCAATCAGCCTTATTTCAAAAGAAAAGGTGTCAGCCAGGAAGCATCCACTACAAATAAGCTCTGGCAGTGTTTATTTGACATTGAAATCAAATAAAGATGCAATCTGACCAACACGTTTTAACTGACATCGTTTCATAAAGCGTTCAAGGAAAGACTGGATGTGGCACATGGTGCCATGGTCCAGTTGACACGGTGGTCTTCGGTCATAGGTTGGACTTGATATTCCCAGAGGTCTTTTCCACCCCAATTGATTCTGTGGATATCGACACTTCCCAATTGCTCACCGGCCTCGGTACGTTGATTAATCACCAGCACAGCAGGCAGGCTCCAAAGAGCCTTTGCTCGATCAGAAAGAGCGCTGGCACCAGGAACGCCCCGCTCGGCTCCGGGCCGGCGGGAGGGCTCCAGCAGCGGGCGGGACCGGGCCGGGCGGGGCCGGGCCGGGCGGGGCGGAGCGCGGCGGGGCCAACATGGCGGCGGCGGCGGCTGCCGATGCGGCGGAGNCGAGGCGGCGGAGCTGCGGCTGTCGCGGCAGGAGCGGGAGCTGCGCTGGCTGACGGCGGAGGTCGGCCGGCTGAAGGAGCCGCAGGAGCTGCACTGCCCCGGCAGCGCCAGCCCCGAGCTGCAGCGCCTGCGGGCCGAGAACGAGAAGCTGCGCTACCGCCTGCTGCACCTGCGCCGCAGCCTGGCGGCCGAGCTGGGCCGGGCGGCGCCGGCGCAGCCCCCGGCCGGCGGAGAGGTAGCGCCGGGGCCGCTCGGAGCGGGGACGGGACGGTGACCCGGGCGGGCCGGGTCGGGCCGGGCCTCCGCGCGCGGGAAGGGACGGGACAGGGGCACTCACAAGGCCGAGCCGCCCCTGCCTGTCGCGGTGTCTGCCCGCAGCGCTGGGCAGTGGTCTCTGCCTTTGCGCCAAAGCGGCGGGTTCATAGAATCGTAGCATGGTTTGGGTTGGGAAGGACCCTAGAGATTATCTCGTTCCAACCCCTTGCCATGGGCAGGGACATCTTCCGCTAGACCAGATTGATCAGAGCCCCATCCAGCCTGGCCTTGAACACTGCCAGGGATGGGGCATCCACAGCATCGCTGGGCAACCTGTTGGACGTATCGCATGACTGAAAGTTGCTGTGGCTGCTCACTTCTCCGGTTTGATCTCCCACGGCCGCGCTGGGGAGATTTTGCTGGTGATAGTTGTAGTCGTAAAATTTGGGAAATTGTGTTCAGAGGACTTTGCTTAGTGAGCAGCATTGCCGTGTCTGCAGTGCATCAAAAGGATGCAGTTTAGATGTGCCATGAGAGTCTTTGTACTGAGGATATACCTCATTCCCTGTAATTGCCTTTTTAGCCCAATATTATACTGGTTTGGTTTGTTTTGATGATTGCTGGAAAAAAACGTAAAGGTGTACTTTGTATTATCACTGTTTTCAGAAAGTCTCAAGTGCAAGTCCAACTGATGCAGTGAATCAAATTAAAGAGGAAAAGAAAACAGAAAATGAAACTGTGAACCAACATCAGAATGATGTAAGTGGTTCTTTAATACCACATAATAATAGGAGTGGGTTTTGGCCAGGTTCAGAAAAGGTGCTCAAATCCAAAATACTTTGCTGTATTTTAAAATCCAAGCTTTTGGGAAGAAGGCTTGCTATAGCACAAAGAGAAAAACATCATATTATTCAAGAGCTTAATCTTGCATTGGTAAGGTTACTGATACATTCTTAAATCTCTGGTTTTTATGTAACAAAAGGATTTGGGTTACTGGAAAATAAAGGCCATGGTTTTGTGGTGCCTAAGGAGAATGATGGTTCATGAGCAGTTAAACAGCATTGATGATGGCTGAAAGGATTTTGGCAGCACTGCTGCCTATTAAGTAGGATACTTACCCTTTTAAGTAGGGTACTTAATAACTCACCTTAAGGTAAAATACAGGAACCTTCATGTGGACTGTCTGGCTTGAATCTGATGCTTTGAGTGTAGTGGCAGAAGTGAGGGCTTGTTGGAGTGATCCATATTTCTCCAGGACATCTGCCAAATGCAAATTATGGGTCAGGAATCGAAGCTGCTTCCTGAGGTCCAACTCACAGACCCATTTAGGGCCAGATTGATGAAAGTGCATGGAAAAAGGGAAAATCACTATAAAATAGTCAGTAAGTTGCATGGGACTATCCTGTATATTATTATTTATAAATGCTTTACTGAATTTTAGTGCAAATTCTAGTACAGTTAAATCTGGACAAGTTGGGACCTCTGGAGATACACCTACACTGTGAATCCTTTTATTTTCTTTGTCTTGCAAATATGTGTGTGATCAAATTTGTGTTACAGCTCCAGTGTGTGCCAAGCTTCATAGAAGACAGACTGAAGCTTTATGAAGAACTGAAAAAAGAACATGATGCTTTGCTAGCTTACAGAGCAGCCAACCAGAGCAAATCAATCAAAATTACTCTGACAGATGGAAAGACAGTTGAAGGGCAATCTTGGAAAACCACGCCGTATCAATTAGCTGTAGGAATTAGGTAACCTGCGCATTCAAGGAGTTGCACTTTCATAGTGATAAAACTGTTACTGTTGTTTTTCCTCTTACCTTGCTGTATAAAATATATGTCACAGTCAGTGGGTGGTGGCTCCCTTAAATTGGTTTGCTTGTAAAGCATTGGGACTTCAGCTTCATGTAGTAGAAATAGCTGGTTACAGTTCTGAGTGATGCTTGGGGTTCTGTGCTGGGATCATAATGCTTGCCTCCAATGAAAGCTGTGACACTGCTAGGAATTAAGAGACATCAGAGGTTTTGTGAGTTAGCAGATACAGTAGAACCTGTTGTAAGGAGCAGCCTTTCCTCCAGCACTGAAAACTGTTGAATAAAACCTCTCAAGACCTTAAGGTTCTATACCTTAAAAGTAGGCCAGTGTTTAAGAAGACCACAGAAACAAAAGTTTGCAGTCTTCATGTGATACAAGATGTGGATGTGGTCTCATGGGGTTTAGAAATCTAAAGTTTTTTACAAATCTGAACCTAAATATTTTTGTCTCTTGTCTCTTCTATTTCTTTAGTCAAGTGTTGGCTTCAAATGCAGTCATAGCCAAAGTGAATGGTGAACTCTGGGATCTGGACCGCCCACTGGAGGGAGATTGTACTCTACAGCTGCTCACCTTTGATAATGAAGAAGCCAAAACTGTGAGTATACACTGTCTGGTTTCTGCTTGATTAAAGGAACTAATGACATAAAATTGATTGCAGCATTAAGCTTTAAAAATCTTATATTAAAAAAATTCACAAAACTATTCAAGTAATGTTATTTCCTATGATTCAACAAAGCTTAGATACTAAGTGCCTGTAGTCTGAGAGTGACTAAAATCTTTGTGCTCTTTTCGTCCTTCTATTTACATAAACAAATTATTTCTCAAAGGAGTTTGTACGGAAAGCCTTGATCTGTGTGTTAACTTGAAACAGTCTGTAGTTTGGCTCAGTGCATTTGAAGACCAAACGGTGAAAGCAAAGAGAGACAGTCTCTACTGTTTTCTAAAAACTGTCCAATATTAGACTTGAGTCATAAATAAAATCTACAGCCCCTTGTACTGGCACTGTTAATTAGATCCTTAAGTAGGCATTTCTTAGTCAATTAAACAATACATATACTTAGCAACATGACCAAGATTTTCCTTTAATGGTATTCAGTCCAAAGCTTATGTTAGCTTTATACCCTGGGATTTGACTTCAGTTTTGTCAAAGAATTTTTCATGTCATTAAGCTTTTTGGAGACATTTCAGGAGCCTGTCAAGGCTTTATCTTGTAGCAGTTGTTCTGAAACAGTCTGAATTAATAAGAACTCAGAACATCAGACTGGTATTGGTCTACTGTGTTGTTGGCTTCCCTCTTCTGACATCTCAGGTAAAGTAGTTTACAGACCCATTAATACATGTACTGAATGTGAACAATGGCAACCTAATTGGCTACATTGCTTTAGATCTGATTAATGGTGCATAGACTGACTGAATTTAACTTATAAATGAACAAGGTACAGTAAGTAGTAAGTTGAAGGAATTGTGCAGAGGTATAGTGATCCTCGTTAAGACTGAATTATGGTGGGCCTTCAGTGATACAGCTGCCATTATATTAATCATTTAGAGTACTTCAGAATGCAAAGATGAAGTTGTTTTACTTCTCTCAAAATTTGAACAACATTGGTTCCAGTCTGTGCCATATCTGCAGATATATCTCTAGTTTGTTTTTTCTTCTTTTTAGTTATACAATGCCATTGACCTCATGGTTTGCTCACCTGACTTCATTTACAGGTTTATTGGCATTCAAGTGCTCACATTCTTGGAGAGGCCATGGAAGGATATTTTGGGGGCTGCTTATGCTATGGACCACCAATTGAGAATGGATTTCATTATGACATGTATATTGAAGATAGGTAAAATTACAGTGTCTTAGAACTTTAATACTCCATATTAAAGCTCAGTACTAGAATTATTTTTTTTGTGTCTGCATGTTAAAAATGTAATTGTGTCTCTAATATTATTTGAAACATAATCTTCTGTATATACAGTTCAGTTGAGTGTATGTATATATTTAAATTCAGAAGCAGTGTTCACACACCTGCTCTGTAAGAGTTGAAGCCATTCTGTGGAAAAAATGCAGAGCATTTGGCTTGAACTTTCTGAAGTTCTATGAGTTTCCTTGAAGAGTCCTGCAAGTTTGGTTTCCAGGGGCCATAGTCACTTATAGAAAGGGCACAAATGCGTGTAACTTGTCTAGGTGTTTACTACTTTTCTAATCCTTGGGCACAGCTTTAAAATTCTGGTTTTTCCTTCTTTATCCTTCCGTAGACAGGGAGAATACTGAATCTGCATGAGCTGATAAACTGGCTCTTGTGGCTGGTTTGAGCCTTTTTCCTCCTTGGTTTGTTTTTTTTTCATAAATCACGTGTATACTTTGAACTGTAGGTCTTCCAGACGTTGAATCATGTCAAAGACTGTTCCGGGAATGATTGCAATGGGTTTGTGCAGGGTGGTACTGTCTGTGTTTCTGGGTTTAGTGTCTGAAAATACACCTGATTGTAAGTAACTAAGAAGAAAAATACTGTGTCAAATCACAACACATTCCATGTTTTTCAAATTCGACCATTAGAAAGTGGTCACTTGAAAAAATGGGAGTATCAAAATAATTAATTTATATTTCTTTTGCCTCTGTCTTTTTATCTAGAAGTGTATCTAGTACTGAATTCCCACTTCTAGAGAACCGTTGTAAAAACATCATTAAAGAGAAGCAGGCTTTTGAAAGGCTGGAAGTCAAAAAGGAGATCCTGTTAGACATGTTCAAGGTAAATCTTTAGAGTAAAATTTTAAAATGTAACTTTTAAAATGTAACTTTCACGAAATATTGCATGTGACTGACTCATCCAAGTAGTACCTGTCTAGTAAAACAAAGACAAACAACACCATCCTTTGCCCCTCTCCATATGCCCTCCCCAACTGTTCAGGATGTTTCAAGCACTTAGAAAAACAATTCTGTATTCCACAAAAATACACCTCAAGCTCAATGAAATAACAAATAAGTAAATGAAAGGCACACATTTCTTCTGGCTTGCTTGTGAAGACAGGTCAGGAAAGGCTCTAGCTCTAGTCCTGGTGTATTCAGTGAATATCGCCAGTCTCTGTACTGCGCGATTGCTTTTCCCAAGTGCTTTGGGGTGCTCAGGTGGTAACCACAATCCTCAGCACACTCAGGGGAGTTAACGTTTCTGTCTCTTCCCCCTCTGCTTTTGCAACTCTTCTGAGAAATATATGTGGGGCTTTTTGTTGTTGTTGGTTTGGTGTTTTGAGGGTTTTTTTGGTTTTTTTTTAATGAGGAGGTCTTTTACTGGTGCACTTGTAATATTAAAATGTAATTTTTAAAGATAATTTTGTTAGCCATTTTATTGACATTTCTGGCTTTTCTTGCTTCCACATACAGTATAACAAGTTTAAGTGTCGTATCCTTAATGAGAAGGTGAAGACACCAACTACCACAGTATACAGGTAAAGAAATATACTTGAATGGTATTAGAAAGTATTTTTATAGCTAATTAATTTAATTTGAGAGAATAATTTGGGGTTTTTTATTATAAGTTCTGAATTCTTGTGTGATTGGGACTTAAGTTTGCAATTAATATTGCTCCTTAGGTAGAGTGAGATATTTTCTTTTTCTGCTGGGACATATTAAGTCTTAATTTATGGGCAAATATCAAATTCAGTTTTTATTTATTCCCCCTGGTTTCAGTAGACTGATTAAAATAAGTTACCGTCTCTGATGTTGGCTTGCTGTATAATGGATAAAGCTAAGTCTAGCTCAGTGTGGGGTGAGGAACCTGCTCATTCAGTTACTTGTTAGTTGGTTGGAAAATGCCAACACCAGTCTCAGTTTGATGTGTATAGTTTAACATTTCCTGGCCAACTTGAACAAGTTCACGTATGGAACTATATGAATTGGAAAATGTGATATGATCAAGTGTGCTGAGCATTTATTGAGTGAATATTCCACTTCAGGTAGAAGGCACAGTTACATTTAAGGTGCACTGAATTTGCTGCATGGTGTATATTTATATTTACTGGTATGTTTGAATGTGTCAAACATGAACTTTTGTGCCATTAGTGAATGTATTGAAAAATGTTGGTTTGCTTTGAAATGAACACTATTTGTTTTGGCATATAGATGTGGACCGTTGATTGATCTCTGCAGAGGTCCACATGTGAGACACACTGGAAAAATTAAGGTCCTTAAAATAATTAAGGTAAGTTTAAATTAACTGCGCATCAAAACTGAAATAAATTGTTAGTTGATTTATTTCTGTATTTATTTTTCCTGAGCTGATTATACTAGGATTGGTCCTTAGTGTTGTTTTCTTTGCTTACTGTACAATAGTTCTGCATTCTTTCCCAGCTCCCATTGTACAAGTAGAACTACTGACTTTGATCATTGATCTGTGTCTGACATTTACTGATTC
Organism: Dicaeum eximium; assembly: GCA_013396995.1. Taxonomy (NCBI): domain Eukaryota; kingdom Metazoa; phylum Chordata; class Aves; order Passeriformes; family Dicaeidae; genus Dicaeum; species Dicaeum eximium. The sequence goes on along the minus strand of VWZP01009918.1, from coordinate 993,489 downwards.
TTGACTAAGACAGTACTACCTCATTGAAAGTTACCAGCATGTTTTTTATCAGTATTAGTGTAGTAACATGCACATTTGGAGTGATGAGGAGCACTGCAAAACTGCTCTAGCTAGTGGTGGCCAGAGGAGCTGTGGAGCCAATTCTGCCATGCACAGGAGAGCAGTGCCTAAACTCCTGTGGCAGGACTGTGCCACTGTGTCCCACCAGCACTGCACTTCACAGGACAAATGTCCTGGTTAGTCTGTACCAGCTGTCACATCTTAGTGCAGGGGGGTGGGTGTACATGCTCTGTTCTGCAGTAAGTGAACTTCAAGATACTCATTGGGTCAGAAAATAGTATTTGGACCTTGTCAGATGGTATCTTTCAGGTGCAGGAGATAAAGTAGACCTTGGCAGATCTGCAAGTGCTGCTGTTAAAAAATGGCATTGTTTTCAGGAAAGCCAGAGACAGGGTTTGCAGAGGTATGGTGAGGTTTAAGTTACTCACAGATGCTAATTTTGGTAACCTTATTAGACTGAGCTGTTTGGAACATTCATCATTGTGGCTTTTGCTGGCTTCCTAACTGAAGTGTGTGGGACTCTTGTGTTCCAGGGATTAAGTGGGTAGAGGGTTAAAACTGCTAAGATTTAACTGTGAGAGTTAGGTTTGTTTTGCCTTTCTTGTTTCCCTATTGCATTATGTTTTCAATGAAACAAGTCCTGCCTTTTTAGAAGCCGTAACATGAAACAGTAAACTATGCCATGATGTGAGCTAAAACAAGGTACCTAAGCAGAATAAAATACCATTTGACCTGTCACTTTTGTCTTCTGTATTAGGATGTGGACTAAAAGGCACTGCAAGTCTTTGTGTTAGAAACAAATGCTGAAGGACTGCATGTAATTTCTTTTCCAAGGAAAAATATAATAATGTTTGAATGGGTTAGTGTTTATCTCTTTTTCCCTGATATTATGTAATATTATCATAAAGTATGGGTTTTGTGTATCAGAGTTCCTCTACATATTGGGAAGGAAAATCTGACATGGAAACTCTGCAGAGAATATATGGAATATCCTTTCCTGATAACAAAATGATGAAGGAATGGGAAAAAGTCCAGGAAGAAGCCAAAAACCGGGATCATAGGAAAATTGGAAAGGTACATTATTCCACTGTGTACTTCTTTTGTACTTCTACTATAGAATTCATTCTCTTCCCTTGTATTTTATTTGGTTTGATTTTTTGTTGTTTTTTGACAGTTTTAAGGGGAGCCAGTTCTATGTGCTTCTTGATGTCACATTTTAAAATTTTAATTCTACAAACTCAACTTGTCACTTGCATATGAATGTTAAACTAATGTTGGAAGTTAATGGCTTTAGTGCCTTAGTTTAGGGATATAAATCTTAAACCTATTAATGTAGAGTCTTTGCAGATCCTGCCTAAACCACTCTATTTTTCACAGAAGAGAAATTATTTGGAAGTTGTGTAAATAACATGGTTTGGTCATTTTTTATAATAGTGTAAATTTGGGGGAATGTGTGTTTACAGGGTCAAATAATCAAGTGGAATTCAGTGTTCTTACAAATCTCTTAAGAGTAAGAACTGCAGATCAATTAACTGGTCTTGCTGAGAACTTGTAGACCGTAAATGATCTTGTTGCAGTAATATTCCATCTTTGCAAGCAGTGTCTTGATGTGTGTGAAGTAGTTACATTCTGCAGTTCTCTCTGAATTGTTATTAGAGCATTCTGGTTTTGATTTACCTAGGAGCAAGAACTCTTTTTCTTTCATGATTTGAGTCCTGGAAGCTGCTTTTTCCTCCCTAGAGGTGCCTTTCTTTATAACACACTTATGGATTTCATACGGGTGAGTACTGATGTTACTGATCTAAGTCCTAACAACTTGGTTATCATTTGTTGATCTTAAATGATAGCCCATTCATAGTGCTGAACTATCCACAGATAGACAAGTATCTATGTATGTAAACCTATACAAGATTTTCACAAGGATTATACAAATTTAACCTTTTTGACCATAAGGCAGAGTGAAGCTGTGCTTTTCCAATTGTGCAAAGTCTGTATGTGCAGGAGTCCTGTCATGTCCCTGTAAATTACCATCATAATACCACAGTTAAAAAGAATCAAACTTTTGCTTGTCAAAAGCTTTCTCACCTTTTAAATGTTGCATTTGTTCTATAGGGGGAATATCGGAGGCGTAATTTTACTGAAGTTGTATCTCCAAACGTCTTCAACAGTAAACTCTGGGAAGCTTCAGGACATTGGCAGCACTACAGTGAAAATATGTTCTCTTTTGAGATTGAAAAGGAAACTTTTGCCCTTAAACCCATGAATTGTCCAGGACATTGGTTTGTACTCTCAACTGGAAAAACTCTTATTTTACATCATTCATCCTTTTTGGGGCTGAGGAGAAATAAAAGGAGTATTAATACATGCTGTCGTATATGTTTATGATAGACTGCTAAGGCAGTGTGTCCAGAGAGCTTCTCTGTCAGTGTCCCAAAGCAGACCTTTGCACTAAGTCTGTGCTGAGCTGGGTTTGTGCATGCTAATACCAGTCTGTACCAATAGTAAATACCAATTCTGTTGGATAGAGGTGGGCATCAGATGTGGTGTTCCAAGAAGGGTACGGATGAACCAGTCTTGATTTACTCTTGCAGTGTTTTTCTCCTCAGTGGTCTTTAGCAGTACATTGAGTGGTGTGCTTCTGTTTGCCTGTCTTTCAGGATGTAGACAACCTGAATGAGTAAATACTTTAAAATGTGATTACTGTCTCTACTAAGCTTTGTTTATTTCTGTGTTGTCTTAAATCTCCTGTAAGAAGGATAAAAGGAAGGTTCTTCCATGTTCCTTTTAGCTTGATGTTTGCCCATCGTCCCCGATCCTGGAGGGAATTGCCTCTTAGATTTGCAGATTTTGGAGTTCTTCACCGAAATGAGCTCTCAGGCACTTTGAGTGGCTTGACTCGCGTAAGGCGCTTCCAGCAAGATGATGCTCACATCTTTTGCACAATGGAACAGGTAAAAAAATAAACAAGCACCTTCCACATCCCCACCAGTCAACCAAAAGAAACCAAAAAACCCCTTCCCTCTCCCAGTGCAAACTAACAGTAAACAAGAAAAAAATCCCTGAAGTATTTCAACTCTTGATTCTTCTATTGTGTAGCGTAAAGCTGCTTTTGATGGTTTATTTTCTAGGTGCTTCCTTTTATGTAGAAAGATGCATTGGGCAACTAAACCCTAGAAAGTAAGATTGCTTGCATTTTCCATCTCCCTCTGCAAAAAAAATGCAGTTGATTCCGTTGTTTTCTGTCGTAATGCTGAATAAAAACTTTGTTTTGTCAATAATGCCATAGATTTTAGTGGAACTACATGTATAAATTGATATATTTCAATTCAGGAAACGATTTGGCTCCAGAACCTCATGCTTAACAAAAATACCACTTTTCTTGCCATGCTTTGAAGCCACAACGCATAAGGTCTCTCTTTGCCCATTAAATGGATTTGGGTTCCTTGAATGTAATTTTCAAGTAATTTTTAGTTCTTTCTCATTTAATGGACTCTTATGTTCTTGTTATGAGGAATTCAGTAGATTCAAATATATTTTTATGTAAGTAAATTTTAACCTATTTTAATGTGTTTTATGTTTAAGATTCAAGAAGAAATTAAGGACTGTCTTGATTTCTTGAAGTCAGTGTATGCTGTCTTTGGCTTTACCTTTCAACTACATCTTTCTACAAGACCAGAAAATTATCTTGGAGATTTAGAGATCTGGGATCATGCAGAAAAGGTAATTAATTTAAAAGCAAACAAACAAACCCCTTAATATTTGTACTTGCAGAGATAGATACTTAACTGAGTTCTTCCATGCTGCATAGTGGAATTGCTTAAGTCAGATGCTAAATACTGCCCTTAGTGGAAATTCTTGTAGGAAAACATCACATTAAATCTGAAGTTTCTGTAGAAAAACAGAACTTTGAGATTCTTATTTAGCCCCTTACCTTGAACTAGTTACATTTCTATTAGTTTTTTTTGTGATTAATAATAATATTTATACAGAGAACGACTATTTCCAGATTATTTATAATAAATGTACAAATGCTTGAACAATAGGGGTTGTGCTGCCTTTTGACTCCTTTTGAATTTCAAAGGCAAATGCTTTGACTTCCAGTAATGAGAGGCCTTTCTATACCTTTTTTAATTACTCTCTCATTATTATGAGCAGCAACTTCAAGACAGCTTGAATAACTTTGGAGAGCAATGGAATTTGAACCCAGGAGATGGAGCATTTTATGGTCCTAAGGTTAGTGACTCAGCATTTCAGTATAACTTTGGGATGGACAGAAGTGCAGATGTACTGCAGGCAAACAATATTCAGTAACTGTGTTATTTTGCTTCACAGATTGATATTAAAATCAAAGATGCAATTGGTAGGTACCATCAATGTGCTACCATCCAGCTAGACTTCCAGCTACCCATTCGGTTTAATCTTACTTACGTTGGGTGAGTGGTTAAGCTAAATGTCTTCCTTTTTAAAATGAAATTAAACAATAGCTTTCATTATCTTTAACTCCCATTATGTACTAATGCTATATTGCTCATTTAGCAAATTATTAGTTTGTAAATCAGTCAGCTGGTAGGGAGAGCAAGCAACCCCTGTGAATAGAGGAGCGAGTCATGAACTTGAAGATATTTTCTCAGTGTAATGATAGCTCACTTTAATTTTAAATGCAGGAAAATCTCATTGGCTGTCAGTTTTGAAGACAATTGATCATAAGTTCTGCTAAAAACCCCTCAGCTGAGTCAGTTTTCATTTTCAGCCTAGTCATTGTGTCTCCTTGGAAGACACAGCACACAAATTCAAACATGCCCTAAGGAGCAAGTATGTTTGTACTAAGTAGTTCTTTATTTTTATCAGATGAAATTAGTTAACTTTGAACATAAACCAAGTGCAAACAGCTTTTAGTGAAAATCTGGCTGGTTTCCAGCTAGGCCCACTGAGCAAATTAATTTTAGTGCCATGTTGACTGGAGTACTCATTTTCTGGGTTGTATTTCTTGCTGTGTTTGAGTTTGTGTATTATGAAGATGGGGAAGATAGAATGAGAATCTTCGTAATTTTTTGGTCCTGCGGTATATTCTATAGTAGATGTCATAGCTTTTATCATAGGTGGTAATATTGTTATGAACTGGCTTTTTTTAAAAAAAGGTATTTTAAATTTCAGCATTGTAATTTAAGTGAAGTAATGAATAGTAAGGGCAGGAAAGTTCCTTGAAACTAAATAAAAGCAAGTCTTAATGGAAAGAGAATGCAAGGAAGAACATAAAATATTAAAATGCACAAAAATGGTGCTGAGTCAGTCAAGTGTCTTCTCAAGTTTAAGAATAGCTAGTGGCAGAGACACATAGGCATGATTACTTTAAACTAGAATTTCTTTAAAAGTCCAACTGACTTGAAGTACATTTTTAATAAAACCAGTAGACTTTTCATAAGTATAACTAACTAAATTTTGTCTTTCTGTTAAAAGTAGAATCAAAAATATTAGTAGGATTACATGTGTTTGAGCTAAGATACCTTTATGTAAAAAAAAAACCTTGATTTTTTTTTTTCAGTAAGGATGGCGATGACAAGAAAAGGCCAGTGATTATTCACAGAGCTATTTTGGGATCTGTGGAGAGAATGATAGCTATTCTAGCAGAAAATTATGGAGGAAAATGGTATGTGGCACAAATGGAATTCTAAGAAGACTTTAAAAATGTAGAAACTGCATTTTCTTTCCTATTGTCCCAGATATTATAATGCAAAAATAACATCACTAAAATTTTCTTAAAATTAGTAAGATTACCAGAAAAGTCCAGTTTTCTGGTCTGATTTGTATGATATCCATAGAATTTCGTGATACTGCAGAAAAAAAGAAAAATAATGCAGAAATAGGAATTGTAATTGAATGTGCAAGTCCTGCATTAGTCTTGTTCCTTTTTTCTTAAAAATTGTGCCTTTGTACCAGCAGGATGTCAGATGTATGTAAAGCAATTATTTGTGTATACACAGACTGAATTAATTGTAATATGTGAAATATTTTTGGAATTCTAAGATGGATCATTTTATCTTGGATAAGATCTGGAAATATTTCTTCATGAATGTATTTAAAGTACTAAGGAAGAGTTAATTCTTCTTTTCAGTCACCTGACTGTCCACCTTTCACTGTAAAGTTATAGATACGAGTGAAAATTATGCAGAAAAGGATCTGTTTAAAGTTGTGAAGTCAGCTGGGCAGAAAACAGAAGGTCCAGCTTCCCTGTATGTCATTTTACTGGAATCAATCTATTTGCTATTTTATGTGAGCTTGAAATGAGGGAGATAATACAATATCCAACACCCTTAGCTAATGTAAATAATTCTATACAGAAATTATTATTGTGGAACATGACTATGGCTGTGACTTGAAATGAAAAATGCACCTTTATTTCCTGTTTGTCCTGTGCTGGCCAGGCCATTCTGGCTGTCTCCTCGGCAGGTCATGGTCGTGCCTGTGGGCCCCACCTCAGAACAGTACGCCCAGCAGGTGAGAGCAAAGCTTGCTTCCTTATGGCAGCAGGCAGATTTCATAGATCCTTAAGTACTTGTCCTAGAACAAGGAATTAATGCTTAGTAACTCTACAGATATGTTTGGGGGGAGAGGTAAATTTTTCAATATAAAAGTGTTAATCCAAAATTTGTATATGTCTGAGTAAGGAGTATGTAACTTCAAGTGTTTTGGGTTCTTTAATTATGTACATACTTCTGTAATTATTAAAGGAAAAAGCATCCTGGATGACAAACCTTACGTAACTAATGCTTCATTACACTACTTTTGGCTCTAAGTAGGCAGAGCCAGTTTCTTCCATTTCCTACCATGTGTATTCTTGACTACATCACGTTTGAACCATGGTTGGTTTTACCCCTGTCCCATGCTTTCCTTTTAATGCAAGAATAAGTGTGTTTGTTCCTTGTCCTCTTTCTCCTTTCTCAGACTGAGGATGTGTTTTTGACATGTAGCAGCAGAGCAGCGCATGTTTGATATAGATGTTATCTTGTCTTGTCTACCAGCTGGGGTGCTGCTTTGTGCACAGGTTTCTTCAGATAACTTCATTGAAATCCTTATAATCATCCACAAGGATGAAATTATGCATATGCATGAATTAATTATTAGGAGATATCAATAATTGCAGCATTTGCAAATGTATGTCGTAAACTATATAGTATTACTAAGAAGGTTTTGGTTTCTTTGGGTTTTTTTAGGTTTGCAACCAATTTTTTGAAGCAGGATTTATGTCAGATGTGGATCTAGATCAAAGCTGCACATTAAACAAGAAAATTAGAAATGCACAGCTGGCTCAGTATAACTTCATTTTAGGTAATTACAGCATCCTACATTTCTGAATATCATTTAAGTTCTAATGTCAGACAAAGCTTTTTCTAGGCTCATTTTCTAATGTAGATGTGTAATATTTTGTGCTGTGTCTTGCAGTGGTTGGAGAAAAAGAGAAAGCAAATAATGCTGTCAATGTGCGAACAAGAGACAACAAAGTTCACGGGGAGATTTCAGTATCTTCTACTATTGAAAAACTCAAGAAATTTAAGACTTCACAAATTCCAAATGCAGAAGAAGAATTCTGATGTTGCTGCTAGGAAAAACATTATTAGCTGCCTATGTGAAATGTTTCTTTTTTCCTGCACAGCAGTGATGCTCATCTGAGAGAATTTTCAGTTAATGGATACACAAAATAAGCAAATTTAGCACTGTTGGTGCTCCAGGAAAAGCATGAGAGGACAGCTGCATCTGCCAACTCCTTTAACAATCACATGTTCGATCCATGTAACAATCACATGGGTTTCCAACCTGCCTGAATTGCAGAATGCTTACTTAGAAAGTCCTACAGCTCTGATGTGGTGGGTTTGCTGTGGAAATAAGTCAGGGCTGTACGGTGGTGAGGAGCAGGAGGCTGGGAAGGACAGGGGACACTGCTGAGAGTGCTGAGCTCCCTCCGTCACTGAGCAGGTACCTGACTGTGCCCAGGCAGCCAGAGCTTGGCAGTGCACAGGTGCCTCAGGAGCAGTTTGGATTAGGTTTTTTCCTAGCTCCAGATGGTAACAAGAATTTGGAGGGGCAGGAGAGTGGGCATGTGAATAGCTTGGTGGTTTCAGGAGGTGTGTTCACAGACTGTGGCTGCACTGGAGTCTCTGTTGGAAGTCTCAGTGTAACAAGGCACTGGTGGAGTTGGTGTGATGGTGGCTGCCAAGAATGCAGGTGAATTACTATAACTGTGTGTGAAGTGTTTTATTTTTTTCCTCTGTTTGCTGCTGTTTTGGCTTTTTACGAAAACAAAAAAAAACTTTGAAAAACTTTTCTGTGTGTAATTTATTACTTTATTTGCTGGAAGTAGTTAGAATGCTGAAAAGGAGCAGAGGACAATTTTAATTTTAAAACAGTATGTTGGACTTGAAACTGGCCATATTTCTGTTTTGTTATGCTTAGAAATTATTTTTTTACCTCTTTTTTCACTTTATTATGATGTTACTTAGTTAACAGGCTTAGATTAACACAATTACAAAGCTTATGTTTTACTTCTACCTTACACTCGTACAGACCTGTGTTTAATAGGTCTGTGTTTGGTTTTGTATTCGTTTGGGTTTGTGGGCCTGTTTCTATCTCCTGCTTCTAAAAGAAAAAGGAAAAAAATAATTATAGGAGCAAGTGCTGGGAAAGCTTTCTGTTCCACTTGACAGAATGAACACGGGCAGGGGCGGGCGATTTTTATATTTTATACATACTTTTCTTTTTATGGACGATCGCTTTTGTGCTCCATGTGTGATGTATTGAGCCTGCAGCATTCAGCGTCTGAGGGCGTTTTACGGCCAATTTCGGGGTTTGGCGCTGTCCCTTCCCGTGTGGGGCCGCAGCATTCAGCGTCTGAGGGCGTTTTACGGCCAATTTCGGGGTTTGGCGCTGTCCCTTCCCGTGTGGGGCCGCAGCATTCAGCGTCTGAGGGCGTTTTACGGCCAATTTCGGGGTTTGGCGCTGTCCCTTCCCGTGTGGGAACGGCGCCACGCCGCCGCTTCCCGCGTCCCCTCAGCCGGCCCGGCCCCGCCCCCGGCCCGCCCCCTGGCGGCAGCGCCGGGCCCGCCGGGCGCACCAAGATGGCGGCACGGTGGTGGCGGCGCGCCCTGCGCGGGCTCTGCGGGGCCGCGCTGTTCCTGTCACAGCTCTCCGTCCTCTCGGGCCGCGGTGAGCGCGGCCGCCGGGCCGAGGCAGGGCGGCTGGAGTGGGAGAAGGGGCAGTGGTTCCGGCTGGGCTGGGGGCGGCTGCCCCGAGCGGGAGCGGCCGCTCCCCGCGGCCAGGACTGAGCGCGGGTCGGGCTGCGGAGGCGGCGGTGACCGCGGTGCGGTGAGGATGCGCTGCCGCTCCCCTGACTGGGGGCGAAGCGGCTTTTTCGGGCACGGCCGCGTTTCGTTGTGCCGGCTCTGCGGCGTTGGGGCTGAGATGCTCGGTGTCAGGGCAGAAGACGGGCCAGGCCGCTCGCCGGCTCGTGTGCTGCTCTATTACACAGCATCTTTTGTGCCTGCTCTTTGTCGCGAGCGTGTGTGACTCAAAACGACCTGAGGCTCCTGGGCACGGTCAGGGTGGGTGGTGTGACAAAGCTGCCTCTCCTTGTCCCACCCGTGCCCGGGGCTGCCGTGAGGGCTCGGCAGGAGCTGGCACATCGCGGCTCTCCCGAGCCCTCAGCAGGCGGTTCCCGCAGAGACCAGCGCACGAACACCGCCGTGCCTCCCGAACGCTTCCTCTATTCCAGCTTTCCGTCAAAGAACTACTTGCATTGCTTCATTAAATTGTGTTGTTCAGTAGAAAGCCCTGTGTAAAATCTGCTTTCTGAGCAGTGTTTTTAATTCTCACGAGCCAAAAAGTAAGATTGAATTGAAATAAATGTAGTTCCTTGTCTTAAAGAAACAATTCCATTCTAATGCTCTTTCTAATGCTTAACATAAATATCCCACTATTGAACAGGAAAACAGATTTTTTTTCTAATCTCATTACACTTTCCACTTGCATTTTCGTATCAGACTGCTGAAATCAAATTGTTTCTGAAGATTAATTTCGTTTTAGAAATTTCACTTTCTCCATGTTTTTGTCTTGTAGCGGGATCTTTGATGACAACAAAGCTTTCACAGCCACAGTCTACACTGGCAAAAAGCCTAACTTCAACAAGTACAAATGCTCCCTATTTTAAAGCATTAGGTAAGGTATTATGTTGTTTCTTTTGTTTGTTATCTGTGGATCCTTCTCGGTCTTGAGTCCAAAAGTTCTTGAAACTGGGTCTTAGAAACCTGTATATGATTTTACAGTGGTAAGAAGCACTGCAGTGTAACACATTACTCTTCAATGACTATAACAATTACTTTGGGTTATCTAATTAGACAACTGGCCCATTTAAGAACTAGAAAATGGTAGGTCAAAGTACCATTGTGGTATATGTAGTTTATGCCCCTCAGGATGGTGGAAGTTCTTGAAAGACTCCAGCATCCTGCAAGAACTTGCTCCCTGTCCACCATCTGTACAGCTTTGTAGCTCGCTGAGGGTGCATCAGGACTGACAGAAATGCTGTTCTTGCTGGCAGTTTAGGAGGTGATTCTGCACACATGCAAACAGCAAATGGCTGAGGTAGCTGTAGCCCTAATTAGAGCTCAACTCCAAGTAGGTTACCCGTGTCACCCCGCTGCTATTCCTGAACTGATTACTTCTGCTGAGGAGTGCTGGCTGAGGCGGCACTAATCCCCATAAGCTCAGTCCTGGTGCTGTGCTGAAGTGTTGGCTGCTGTCTTGTAGGGAGCTCTGTGGCTCCTCTGGCTCTCAGAGCACAGGCCGGGGATGCTGCTGTATGTATAGTGAGGAAAGCCCTTTATATAGCATCAGTGCATGTGTTTGTCTATGTATATGTATAAAAAATGTATATATATACACTTTAGATTATTTAGCTTTTTTACTCAGCTTCTTAATTCACTTATTGCACCTTTCAGAAAGTACAGAAATTCCACCTTACGTGACTAATTGTCCCAGCAACGGGCTTTGCAGTAGATTGCCACCAGACTGCATGACATGTAACACAAACTATTCCTGTGTATATGGGAAGACAGCAACTTTTGATTGCAAAGTCAAGCCACACGTTCATTGTGTTGTAAGTAACCCATTACTCTTAACCCCAGATTTAAATAATTAAACTGTGGCATCTTGTTTTAAAATGGAGAATATTGATTTCCAGGTTCTGACGTAAGCAGGTTTGCAGTTCTGTGATAAGTTTGATCACTCACTGTGGGCTGTTGAAGAGGCAGGCCTGCCCTTCCCTGGTTTGCCTTTCTTGCCTTGGATCTTTTCGTTACCTGGCCATGCCTTTGAGTCAAACCACTCCAAACATTTTGAGAGCAGGGAGGCTAAATATCTGTCAGAGCTATGAACTCACCTTACAGGTGAGACTAAATGACTCCTCCTTTTAGCAGCAGCCTTAAATTGGAGCAATCAGGAGTGTTGAATGTGACTTTGATACCTCTTTGGTGGTTTTCTAGTCTGCTTTATAAGAGGTAGCAAACAGTCTACTCATGAAATCTAATTTGATACTGCACATTGATTTTTGGTTTTGATACTATTGAACTGATAGTGCTGTCATTTTACAGGATGAGAATAACCACGAGCAGGAGAACTTTACAATTAACATGACGTGCCAGTTTTGCTGGCAGCTTGCCACAAGTGATTATGTCTGTACCAATTCCACAAACTGCATGACAGTTTCCTGCCCTCGACAGCGATACAATGCAACTTGCACAGTCCGGGATCACATTCATTGTCTAGGTAAGGTGGACAAAGCCAGATTTCTCCAAAGAATTTTTCAGGTATTTTGTAATGGGTGAATACAAAGATTGTTTATGTCCTTTTGCAATAACAGCCTGCTCCTTGATCAATCTACAGAATTTTTTTATTGTTGCATTTCACTTTTTAGCATAATAGCAACATCTAACTGCCAACATTGGCTTATTATATTGTATACTGTCACACCAGAGAAAACAGTTCTTTTTATTTTTGTCAACTTCTGTGAGTTAAACTTACCTGAACCTACTAGTGGTCTGAATCTTAGACCACTAATAGAATCAATATCAAATGTCTCCATAGGCCAATTAAAGAAAATTGTGCTGGTTCCATCCAACTAGACTTAATTTTCCCTGTTTGTTCACTGACTTTTCTTTCTTTTGTCCTTTTTGATATGGGACCAAGACTGATGGAACAGAGAGCTGCAGGTTATAAATGAGCTTTTGTGTTGACAGTTGTTTCTCAGTTAGTGTCAACCCATTTAGACTCCTTTTGGAAAAATAAGTCATTTTCTCCTTTGACTCCTTGTCATTTTCTTCCTTTCTTTGGTTAATGTATTAAAGTTTTAACATTTTCCAATGTTTAGGTAACCGCATCTTTCCTAAGATGCTCTATTGCAACTGGACTGGAGGTTACAAGTGGTCTACTGCCTTGGCACTAAGGTAAGCAGGAACTGTTGGATAATGTCAAGCTAAAATAGCTTAGTTTTCTTTAAAATCTTCAGGTTGTGTCGTTTTCTGCTTGGTATTTTTTAAAAGGTGTGTTGAATAACCAGTATTTCAGATAATCTAGCTTGAAATGGTGGGCATAGAATGCATGAAGGGTTCACATGCAACAATGCTGGCTGTCTTCAGCAAACATAGCTGGAGGAAAAACACTTGGGTACCCAAGCTTAGTTCCTCTAAAAATAATAATAATTAATCATATTCTTATTCTTATAGCATCACCCTTGGTGGATTTGGTGCCGATCGTTTCTATTTGGGTCAGTGGCGGGAAGGTCTGGGAAAACTCTTCAGCTTCGGTGGACTTGGAATATGGACACTAATTGATGTGCTGCTAATAGGTGTTGGCTATGTGGGACCTGCAGATGGGTCTCTCTATATTTAAATGTGGGTGCAAGGTGTTTCAGAGAGGAGTCGTTGCCTGCAAAGGGCTCTAAATAAACAAGTGTGGAGGTTTGAGCCTGTAAGGTACAATGAAGAACAACTGTTTGTTCTATGTGCATACATTTTAATGTACAGTATCTGTACTTGGTTTGCCTTTAACTAAGGTCAAATAAAAGAGTGGATCACTGAGTAAGTTGAAATAAATTTAATTTCTTCTATGGACATGGTATTTTTCTATGAAAAAAGGTTTAGCAGCTAACCAAATTCTCCACTGTGGTTGAGCTTGGATGATCTGTCAGGCCCCCAAAGAGCTGCAAACTAACTTGAATATTGAATTGTTTACTTCATATTTCTATGCTTGAATTTAACTCTAAAGCTAACTTCCATAAATATGTCAGTATTTTTTTTTGTATTTGTGAGAGGATAGTTTATTTGCCTGAGTTATGTGGGTAGTATGTAAATCACCATGTTTTATGATGTTAATTACATTAACTTACTGGTTTGGGATGTAGCAAGAGCTAATATCTACTTAGGGACTCAACTTTAAATTGTGGGGGAATTTAGAATTAGGCTGTAGTATCACTAAAGGCTAAATATGAAATAATTGAAATAATTTTTTTTTTATTGTTCTGGAATAACTTTGTTTTCGTTGGGTTTGCCCAGCATATCTGTGAAAGTTACAGTTCCTATTCTTGTACAATCAAGCTTGCCAAATTACTTTAAAAACGGGTCGGCAATATAATCGATGAGTTTATGCTATCACGTAGGACTTAGTGACGCGATGATGTAGCGGAGTAGTGCCATTACAGGCCAGCTTTGTGTAGTCGCGGTAGGAGCCCGGCCGTGCCTGCTCCTCACGCGGGGCTGGAGCGGCCGCTGCTGTAGCGCTGCGGTGCCGTCGGGCTGGAAATGCTATCGCTTCAATAAACTGCCCCTTGAAGCTTTCCTGGCCTTGGTACTGACAGTGTTTGTCGTGGTCGGGCTCGGTCCCGCTGCAGCGGCGGCCGCGCTGGGCAGGTGCCGGGGGCGGGCCCGGGGCCGGGCCGGGGCGGTGCCGCCGCCGAGCCCCGGCTCGTCCCGCCCCCGCGGGCACAGGAGCCACCATGGCGGCAGAGCGGGACCGCGAGCGGGAGCTGCGCTTCTACCGACGGCTGCCCAAAGCGGTGAGCGGCGGGGGCGGCGGGCCCGGGCCCTCCTCCGGCGGCACCGGGCTCGGGCTGCAGGCGGAGAGACAGACACAGCGACAGACGCTGCTGCTGTCTCGGAGTTCTTCCCGAACGCGCGGTTTCTAAGGGCCTTACCCCAGCGCAAAATGCAGCCGGGTGTTTGCCTGTCCGGTTTGTTTACAGACCTTAGTGACTAATTTAATTGCAATTAAATCAGCTGAGCGCGATCTTCATTTTCTCTTTTTGTCCTGTTTCCCCTGAGTCTAGCCAGGAAGTCTGGCTCAGATAACGCTTTTTTTCCATGTCCCAAGGGTGTGCCTTACTTCTGGCATATCAGTGCAAGCCTTCCGTGGGGGTGCGTGTGGATTTATCGGGGTTCGTGTGCCGCACTCACCAAACCCCGAGGGCACGTACTCCGGCACAGAGCTCAGTAAAGATACAGGCAGTGCACGGGGGCACCAGCAAGCCCACTTCAGACCACACCATCCAGTGGTCCTTTTCACTATGTTGCTTTTCAGGATGTACGTTTAATGTCTGACAGAATTCTGTGAGGTAATTGTAAGCTTGTGAAAAATAGAAGACAATTGTAGCACTGTATATCTGGCTCAATCACCAGAAGCTGTAAGCAGCCACAGCTTCTGGTGCTTCGTTGGAGTTACAATTTCAACATGTTTTCCAATGTAAAGCTTGAAGAGAAGTATTTATTGAATTCTTCTTTTCCTATTGAGAATGGATGTGTACGGGGAGACGAGAGGTAGGTAACAAAGTAGATGCTTTGTAGATACATTTTGAATGAGTTGGGAGGGCGCTAGATACTTATTCCTTAAGTCAGGAGCCAGGAGATAAGGAGCAAAAGTGAAGTGAGGAATGGAGCTGAGGGTCATAGGTTTGGAGCCCAAAGTCAGGATGTCAGTAGGAAGCCAGGCAGAAAGAGGTCTCAGGCAAAGGAATGCAGTAACTGCAGTTGCTGTTCACGGCAGAGTCTTGCTGCATTTCTGGTGTGAGTTTAAACTTAAAAGTATGAACAAAAGGAAGGAGTGGGTATACACCTGTTGCTATTTTTGAATGATGCACATGTCTATTTAACTTGCAGTGGACAGGGAGAGTTCTTGAATCCTTACTGTACTTTTTGTAATACTGAGGCAGCTATTGGCTTCCTCCTCACCTTGGGTCACACCACCCCAAGAATTGTCTGCAGAGCTCTTTGCTGAGCCAGCTGTGCTCCCACAGAGACCAGCGCCAACAGCAGCCACGAAAGAAATAGGGCAGTTCTCAGCTGAAACAGCGCTTGCAAAAACCTAAGGAAGTTATTTTTAGCCAAAATGCAGATAACTGTTATTTTCAAACTCAGAATGAAGCACTGATGTAGGATACGAGAACAAGAGTACAAACAAGGTGCAGAAGCCATCCTTTTCATAAGTCCGTAGGATTTTTATTTCTGTAGGAACTCCATGCTCATTTGAATGGCTGTATCAGTTCTGCTACTATGAAGAAACTCATGGCCCAGAAGCCAAACCTTCAGATCCAGAATGGAATGACTGTGATTGACAAAGGAAAGAAAAGAACCTTAGATGAGTGAGTATATGCATGTGTATGATGAACATTTACCAAAGGTTTTTAATTAAGCTGAAAACAGAAATGTGTGGCTTTACACACTAACTGCAGAAAATATATTTTTAAGTTTTACAGCATAATCTCATAGATTTTTTTGATATTTGTATCTACAGAGTAATTTCTTAACTGCTTGTAAACTAAACGAAAATCTCTTGTTGAATAATTACTTCTTTAAAGAATTGAAATTTTTCACTTAGATCACCTGCTTTTCAGGGAAAATTGACTCACATAGTTTTATATTTTGGAAACTTCATGTTTTCCTTTTCTTTCAAAAAGCTTTGTGGTAATAACAAAATGAATTTTTGTTACGAATGCTTTGTTAGTATCTTAAATCAGAAATTGCCATTCAGATGTTTCTTTGTATTTCAAGCTACAATCTCATTAGTTGACTCCAGTGGGTAGGTGTTTTTAAAATGTAGAATTTTTTCCTAAATCCTCATTCAGTGTCTTTCCAACTAATTTTTAAAATTTTCTTTTAGATGTTTTCAGGTGTTTCAGATCATCTATCAGGTCACCACGAGGACTGAAGATATTTTACTGGTAAATTAATTAAAAGTTCACTTAAAACAAACAAGCAGTACACATGGTCACAACCAGTTGGATTAACGGCATTGGGTTCCAAGTAACAATATCAACAATGATCCTTTTCAATTGAAGGTCAGAATAATTATTGTAAAACACTTGAACTCTCTTCACTATCTCTGAAGGAATCAAATGTGCCTTCTGTGTGGTAGTATATCCACAGACATGGGGACCACTAAAAGCACATTGGGCCTGAAAACATTGCAAGTGTTTTACAACAAAAAATAACTGGGTCTTTTAATTGTCAAGGAAAATATAACTAATTATAAATGTCACTTTTATGATGTTGAATACACTTTTACTTAATCAGATAACTAAAGATGTCATTAAAGAATTTGCTGATGATGGTGTCAAGTATCTGGAATTGAGAAGCACTCCAAGAGAAGAAAATTCCACAGGTACAGACTGTTCTGGTTTTTAATTTGTGATCTTGCACTATAAAACTTAGTTAAAGACTATGTTAATAGCAAGTAAAGTAAAATTTAATTGGCTCAATAAAAATATACTTTAAATATGAAAGCTAAGATTTGACCATGTAAAAGCATGTCACTTTCCCATTAGATTTTTGAGGACAAAAATGTGTTGGTCATAACTCTGCCACCCATGAGACTGAGTTATTCACTTGAGTATGGCATCTGAGTCTGCTAATAATTTTAATAGCTGATATATTTTACTTATGTTATTTTGGTTTTTTTCTTCTAGGTGTGGTTTAGTAGAAACATATAATAGAAGTCCTGTTGTGATTCTCTGGTTCACACAAAGTAATTTTAATTTTTCCACATTCTTAGGAGGACGTTTAGTTTAAATGTGCTTCACTGTAAAGCTCTATTTACAGGTAGAATTAGAATCATATGGTTTAGAAGACTATATGGTCTAAAATCAAAGGTGCTACATGAAACTTGGGAGACTAGAGAGCTGGGTCTGCAGTATAATAAAAATCATTTAAAATATGTTTGTTCCAAACGTGTGCATGTGTTTGCAGGTATGACCAAAAGGATGTATGTTGAAACTGTACTTGAGGGTATAAAGCAGTGTCAAGAAGAAGGCTTGGATATAGATGTAAGGTAAATAAAGCATGTGGAATACCTCTGTTTCGAGGTTTTATGTAGTCTGATGCTCGGTCATGCTTGCAGAGAGGTTTACAAGCCATCAATATAGGAAAGAAATTTGTTTTTAAACCAGATTACCTGGAGTGGAAACAGATAATTCATATGGAAACCTGACTTTTAATCTTCTTTTTTACTGCTAAAGAAGAAATCTTTTGAGAGGGTAAAAGCTCTCGTCNAAGGTAAATAAAGCATGTGGAATATCTTTGTTTCAAGGTTTTATGTAGTCTGATGCTTGGTCATGCTTGCAGAGAAGTTTACAAGCCATCAGTATAGGAAAGAAAATTGTTTTTAAACCAGATTACATGAAGTGGAAACAGGTAATTCGTATGGAAACCTGACTTTTTATCTTCTTTTCTACTGCTAAAGAAGAAAAACGAGTAAAACCTCTCATAGCGAAGGCTGTCCATTCTTTGCAACATTTTCAGGAAAAGAAGTGGAAGTTTTTCATGGAATTGGCTCCTTTTTGACAGCTTAGCTTCGTTGCAAAGATTTTGTTTGAATAGCTGTACAAGCAGCCTACTGTAAAGAAGAGCTGGTCCTAACCAGCAGAGAAGTTTCAGATGTCAGTGGTTGTTTGGAGACAGTTTGGTCTCCTGTCTTTTATAGCCTCTGTAGCAACCCTTACTAGATTTATTTGTGAAAGCTGAAGAATTTTCATCCTTCATATGTTATTGCCTGTCATGGGCCAGTTTATTTATCTGTGTCCCTCTGCACTTTGGTACCTCCATTCCTAGAACGGTTTCCTATACAAATACTCTTTATACTCAGCCATGAAGGATATGAAGTGCCATTTTTTGTTGGTATCAGATCTGTTGAGCTTGTATATAATTTAATAATAATTAAATTTAATAATTTAATATATTTCTGTCCCAGGCTGTTAATAGCAATAAACAGAAGATATGGCCCAGCAGTTGCTAAGCAGACTGTTAAACTTGCTGAAGAGTTCCTGCATTCCAGTGATGGGGTTGTAGTAGGTCTTGACCTCAGTGGTGATCCCACTGTAAGTTTTTGGTTTATTTTAGTCTGTTCTTGAAGATAAATGTATAACGTGTAAGAGCAGGTGGTTCTAATCATAGTTTTTTCTTACAAGTTTTTGTTCACTTTTTGTGCCTGGCTGGAATGGATTGATACTGGGTTAATCCCTGTGCTGTAAAGGGCAGAGACTGTAACAAAGAATCCTCAGATTAGCATGTGACTGAGAAAAGAACCATTGAAATGTAGTATTTATCTGGGAAATCTGTGTACCTGAGTTGTCCCAGTCAGATTAACTGGGTGGAGGCAAGTGGTCAATAGTTTAAATTTTGTTTAGCTGCACCAAATCCTCATTTTGTAATTAAAAAGCAAAAATGTTTGAGGACAGCTGTCAAGCTGAAGTAAAATAGCTCTAGGTGGTAAAAGGTATCAAAATCAAGACAACTGGCTTGTAAGTCTTAGGTATCATCTGAGCTACTGATGTTTGATCCATTGGTCTAAACTGTATGACAGAGGGTTGTTTGACTTGCTGCATTTCAAACTGAAGTAGTGGGAAAAGTGGAATAATTCCAATGTACCTGTATTTGAATGTAGTGTTTGGATATTGCTAGACTTCTTAATTATGGTAATGACAGGGATTTTGTCAGATAAGCTGTAGAATAGTGTTGTGTTCCTGTTTTCCAGGCAGGACATGGTCAAGATTTTTTGGAACCGCTCTCAGAAGCAAAAAAAGCAGGTCTGAAGCTGGCACTGCATCTTTCTGAGGTAAAAGGTTTTTTTATTTTGGTGCATCTCTGTAATTATCATATTGTGAAAATCTCGATGAAACTAAAATTACCTTCTGTGCATTTTGGACTTCTCAGGCCAAAGTATTAATGGTTTGGGGCATTTGACAAGAGACAAGAAAACAAGGAGAAATCTTCAACCTTTTGTTCTAAATCTGAACAGCCAGATTATTGCTTCCTGTATTATATCTATTGTGGGTTTAGGTGTGAAATTGAAATTAGGAGCTTTCTAAGAGATCTACTTCTTTCTTCCTGGTATAATATCAGAAATCATGTGTAGTGAAATCCACACAGTTTCATGAGCAGTGAGCTCTGTTAATTCCACGTTACCAGTAGAAAGAGTTGGGCTTCTGTTCAAATGGTGGCTGGAATTGGCTCCGAGAAGTCAAATAAATACTGAAGATAGTTATTTTTTCAGGAAATTAAGCAGGACATTGGATGTCATCAGCATGTTTATACTTGTTTCTATTTTACTAACACTTTCTTTCAGGTAAGAGATGCCGTGAAAGTAGAACTGAAAGTCCATTGTAATTATATAATGTGCTGTTTTATGCTGCCTTGACAGAATGTGAAATATATCCTCTCTAGATTCCAAATCAAGAAGAGGAGACCAAGATTCTCCTGGGCCTGCCTCCTGACAGAATTGGACATGGAACATTTCTCAACTCCACAGCAGCAGGTTCTGAAGAGATAGTGTCACTGGTTCAGCAGAATCATATACCTATTGGTAAGGAAAAAAATGTTTACCATGACTTGATCTCTGGATATCAGAACAGGGTATGTACTGCTGATCTAGTGACACCAGTTTGTCTCTGACCAGAGATGACTTGGACAAATGTGGCAATGAGACTTCCCCATAAAGGTACACTTATGACACTTGCTGGGTTTTTGGCACCTTTGTGGCAGCAGACAACAGCTGATGTCTCAGATGGAAGCAAAACCAAATCATAATTTGTCATTACTGTACAAACTGTGTGGTGGTTCTGTACCTGGTTTGCAAGGTCCCTAAATTTTGTATGCCAAAGAAGTCGATTAGCAAACTTTTCTCAAAAGAAATTACAAAAGAAATGTAGAAAATCAAGGAAACGACAGTAGCTGATTTTAATTTTTATTCAGGACCTTTCTAAGTCAATTAACATGTCTCTTGTTTCAATATATGTCCTCATTTCTTTTTCTGTTTTTCCCTTAGAATTTTGCATGACGTCAAACATAAAATCTCAGACAGTGCCTTCCTGCGACAAACACCATTTTGGATACTGGTACAGCATGGGCCATCCTGGAGTGCTTTGTGTAAGTTTTTTGAATTTTAAGCATGTATTTAGGCAAAGGGCTAAACTTGAGAAGTTGGAGAAGTCTTTCTCTGTTTATGTATCAGAACTGACTTAATGATTTCTGACCTTGTAGCAAATGATTTGCTTTTAGGAAATCATAATGTTCTGTTTGAGAAATGCTTTTAATTCAAATGGGAATTGCTAGTATTTATCTTAGTTCTATTGTAAAGCCAGGCCTGTTTTCTGTGGGATAAAATGATCAGCTATACAAGCAGTGAACTTCATAGCTCTTTGCACAACGACAGATTTCTCTTAAAACCCATGGCTCCAGTGCTTGCATATGCACCTGTTCTTACCTGGTGCTCATTGTGTTGGGGGAGAGCTCCTGTGTTCTCTTGATAGCTCATTAAGGTCTTTAAGGATTGAAGGTGCCAAGCACTTGTGCTGCCATTGGCAGGATTTTACCATTATCCTGTTAGTTTAACCCCCATAATCCATAGCATTGTCCAAGTGTGTGTGTATACATATATATATTTTATAGCACTGCTTCTCTGGGGAAAGAGGAATAAGGAGACCTGCACATACTGACATACCTTGAATATATGCAGCATTTGATAGCCATCTTTCTAGCAGTTTTAGTAGGAAATCCTGTTTTCTTGATAAATTGTGCCATCATTTTAAGAAGTTTTCTTATATGTTTGAATAATTTATTTGTTTTTTAGTGAAAGTAGGGCAAATAAAGAATGAAATAACCATGCACAGATGAAAGAACAGTGGAATAAAATGTGAGGCAGCAAGATAAAATTGATTTGTATGTACAGAAAAAAACCTTTTTGATATAGAAGAACTAATTTAAACTTTTTTTTATTTCTTTCCTTTCAATTTAACTCCAGACTGATGATAAAGGCGTCTTTGCAACTGATCTATCGCAAGAATATGAGCTGGTTGCAAAAACATTTAATCTGACTCGGTCACAGATGTGGGATCTTTCTTATGAATCAATCAACTATATTTTTGCTTCAAATGCAGTAAAATCCAAGCTAAGGGAACAGTGGTGTAAGCTAAAGCCAGCTCTGTTTGATTAATCAAACTGTTGTCCTAAATAGCTTGGGTGTATTAGCTGAGTTAATAAGCTTTTTTTACTGAAGTCTCTGGCTTTTTTCAGACCTCAGGGTTTTAAACCCAGTCATAAACTGTGTGTGGGAAATGAAGGCAACTGGAATGCATCCCTTGTTACTGGGGACAGAAGTAAATGTTCTTTTGGTAGGTGAGAAGGGCTCTCAACCAGTGACTGAAATGCCAAATGTGTTGTCACCTTGTTTCTCTTGAGCTGATAGGACATTTTGAAAAATACTTAGTTGAAATATGTCATCATAATATGAACATTTGAGAGCTGGAACAAAAGGAAGGCAAAGCTATTGGTGTTTAAAACATCTCTGTTGGCAGCATTTCGCCAAACAGTTTGAATCTGTGGTGTGTATTTTTGGGATTTGTATTGTTTTCAGGTTTTGAGCTGTTGATTGAATGTGAAGACAGAAACAATCTCAGGGAAAACAAAATACTTATCCCAAGGAATTAATATTGTATCTGTTTTTATTGCTGTACATGTATGAGTAAGGCTGCCGTGGATGGAGTAGCACGTGGGGGTCTCTGCTGGTGCCCTGGACATGGTGGTGTGTAGGCACTTAAGAATCTTGAATGCCTTCAGTAACTGAGCTGCTTGTCAAAGTGGTCTCATTCTTAAAATGCTTTTTAGAATTACTGTTTGTTGTGTAAAAAAAGCAATAAAAATACCTTCAAGCTCCATGTTTTTGAAACCACCACTTCAAGGTGTGCATGTGTGTGTTCGAGCTCTACAGAAGAGAAGCAGGATTCTGTGGGGTGAGTTCCTGGAGCAACTGTGCTGCCTTGGCAGCCTCTCCCCTGCTGCTCTGGCAGCCTCTGGCTCTCCCTGTCCTGGGCAGCCACAGGGTTCACTCTGCCCTCTCCAAGCACCTGCCTGTGTGTTCTGGTGCTGAGAGCTGTGAATGTGCACATGCTGCAGTTTGGGTAATGGGACTCAAGAGATCACCTGAAGGATTCCATTTGTGTGCCGTAAAAGAACCAGGAATGTACGTGGGTGGCTCAAGAGCAGCACACAGAACTGGGATTTCTGTATATAGGAGTCTAACTGTATGTTACTGCAGTTATTTACACAGCAGAGATGTTACACTTAGGCAGTTGGACAGGATGTGGACTTCTGGAATGAAGGATCACCATCTGATGAGACCTTTGTCGTGCACAGTTCCCAAGCTGACCATTGCAACTTGAAACACTCTTACTGTACCTGGGCTACTTCTCCAGAGCTTAACTTTTGTAAGTAAAACTGCAGTTTCCTTCTTTGACTTCATGTAGCATTATAGTTAATTTTAATATATGCACCTCTTGCTGAGCCTGCTTGTCACATTCTGAGTTAGCAGTGACATAACTACTGTTTAGTTTATAATATGGTATAAAAATAACAGTGACAAACAGAGTGAAGCATCATCACAGAATTAACCATCAGTAATTGGGCAGAGAAGATTTTTTTCCTTGAATGCATTGGAAATTTTGAGTAACTGTTACTAGAATTTCATGTAGTATAAAGTGAGGTTTAAGTTATCTATTCATGTGCAGCTTGACTTATTTTTAAAGTAAACAAAATAGATCTACAGTTAATATTTTTATTTCCATCTGATTATACAAGAGAACACTTACAGAGCAGTCTCCAGCGCTCAGAGTCTTTACTCACAGAAATGCACACTGGTTCAAGACAAGCAGTCTTGAACAATACTGCTTTGGTGATGTATGTGAGAACAGCTGCTCACTGTGGCATTGGTTTCTCAGTTCCTTCTGAGGCAAACACAGGAAGTCTTCAAAACCTCAGCATCTTATGATGAGACTGGTAACATTCCATAGCTTTTCATAATACAACCACTAAAGTGTAAGTACACACTGCTCCTTAGGATCCTAGCTTGGCAAATAATGTACTTACATCAATTATTTATATGCCTGCTTGAATATTTAGGTGTTTCAAAATAATACATTAAAAAGAATGGATGCAGGTAGGGACCCTGCATTAGTTAAGTGATTCAGCTGATTAAAAGGCTAACATGTCCCTCCTGTGAGGCCTAGAGAGCAGGCACTGGTTAGATGGGAGTGGAGAGGGCTCTGGGGAAGGATCTCATCAAGGTTTTTAAATATCTGATGAGAAGAAGTAAAGAAGATGGAGCCAGGCACTTCTCAGCAATACCCAGTAACAGGCAAAGGGGCACAGGCTGCTTCTGTGTGGGTGGTTGTGAACACTGAACACATCACCCAGACAGGCTGGGGACTCTGTCTTTGCAGATACTCAAACCTATCAGTGACTTGGAGCTTCAGCAAAGGAGGTGGACTGGGCAATCTCCAGAGATGCCTTCCAGCCTCATCTGTTCTGTGAAGAAAATATACAAATATACAAATGGTAAAGTCTCTATATAAATACAAAAGCTTTTAAAATTAAATACTGACTTAACTGAGTCACTCAAGCGACAATTTTTCACCAGGCTTGGTCACCAGCAGTTGGCTGGTTTGTGAAACTGTTTTTAAAGAAGTCTATTCACCCTTCATAGCCTTCCTTCTTTCACAGCCATTGTGGAATCCTTTGGTGCCATCAGGACCTTTAGGCAGCCGCAGCACCCCTACAGGGAGACCATCTGCATTTTGTATTTTCCGAACCAATATGGGACTGCTGATGGGACTCTTCTCTTGTGTCAGAGTTTGGGCTTTTCTTCTCTGCACCCAGGGGCTCCCAGAAGGAGTGATGCTGCTATCTGAGGAATAATCAGTGTATTTCCTTGGAATTTCAGGGCTAGTGCTTGGGTTAAGCTTGCTGTCTTCAGCCAGTGGAGATTTTTTGGTTACTTTTCTTAGTGAAGATGGACTGTTCCAAGGACTTGATCTGGGTGACATATTAGGACTCAAATGGTTGTTTGGGTGGATGTTGGGGCTCAAATTGCTCATAGTATTGGTTGTGGTACGTTTGCGTCCTGACAGCGGTGACGTAGGATTGCTCTCCGGGTCAGAAGAGCTGTTTGCTGAAGATTCATCACCAGCAAACTGAA
Organism: Dicaeum eximium; assembly: GCA_013396995.1. Lineage (NCBI taxonomy): Eukaryota > Metazoa > Chordata > Aves > Passeriformes > Dicaeidae > Dicaeum > Dicaeum eximium. The sequence continues at coordinate 968,877 of VWZP01009918.1, read as the reverse complement.
GTTGCTCAACTCTCTTGTTAAGGGATCGAGTCTTCTTAAGGCTCTTGGTGGTATCTTCATCATGGTTCTTGTCTTTGGGAACTTTTTTCTTTGGTCGTTTCATGCCTATTTGGACAACTTTCATGCCGGTCTCTTTGTGTTCAGCACACATGAAATCATGAGCGCGTACGGCAGCTTCTACTTCTTCAAACTCTATAATTGCACATTCCTGGGTTCCCAGCTGGGTGTACCGACTGCTGACCCTCCTGATATCAGGTGGGAGATCCCTGCCAGGCTTGAGAATACGAACTGATGAAATTACACCAAAAGTTACAAAGGCTTTGAGGAGATGCTCCATTATCCTTTCTTGCGTGTGTCCATTTTCTTCTTTGTTAAGGGCCTGCAGCTCAGAAATCATGTGGATATCATACACCAGTAACATCCTGGTAGGGACATTCTCACTTGGAAACACTGGAACTGGAGTATTTCTTCGAACCTTTTTGTTATCATCATTGAGCTCCAGAGTGTTGGAGTACTTCAGTGCATAGGCTGTGGTTCTCCAGTCACGGGTAAGGTGTTTCACCTTCGGGACAGACACAGGTTAAGCACCACAACTGAGCAAACCCAATCAAACTAGTCACTGAATTTTAAGGCAGATGCAGGCTTCAGTCTACAAACAGAACCCTAGATTTAAGTTTCATGTAGCAGACTTAATGAGAAAGTAAACTGTTTTCATGCTATAATGGGCATCAGTGAGCTCCTGTAAAGCTCATGTCCTGTTGAATCAAATGAAAACAGGAACTGGCACTATTGCTGTAACTGGAAATCATTACTACATTTGAAAGCCTGCTCAAGTAGTGCTTGGTCATTCCACATCTAGACCTGAACCATGATCAAAATGCATGTTCTAGGGAGGTTACATTTGCCAAACAAGAAGTTCCATTAAGTTTAGGTCTTCATTGTATAGAACTGATCTTTCCTCCCTCAAACATATCAGTCTAAAAAACACCCCAAACTTCTCCATTTTCGTTAAATGTTTAGAAAGAGTTTATCTGTTACAATATAATCTGTTTGAAGTGGTCTGAAGAAATAGAGAGTGCCTTAACTTCTAGATTGAATAACTCTGCAAAACAATGAGATTTAGAATCTTGACAGAGTTTTTCTAGTGTAATTCTAGAAATCAGTTACGTACAGATTTACATAGATTTACATTTCTAATGTAAGGAGAAAAAAAAAATACAACTCCCTTCAAGTTTAAGGGATATCAGTTACCAGATACTCTATACTACTCTTCATTCTTGTTCTCTGTCTGAAAGTCAGATTCACTGTTCCTTCTCAGAGACAGGAATGTAACTTTACCAGGACTACCCAGCTGTTCATGGAAATTAATTTTATCTAATGTCCTCCTGTCTCTGAGAATGATAATTTAAAAGCATACAGGCTTTTAAGCCAATGATTTCCCTAGCCAATCAGCAATGAGTTCAGCAGTTAAAGTTCTGGATGAGTACAAACCTAACCATCCTAGCAAAACCAGGCAGATAAAGAGAAAGACTATAAAGTTGACTGTATAAAATATTACTTTAATCTCTTCTACTGTTTTTACATTTGTCAGGCTTGCATGAGACCCTTCAAAAGTTAGCTTACCTTCTTAAATGAAGTGAGGAGTTTAACACTGACATAGCCCATCTTATTTCTTCTCACATGCTTCAGAAGGAAGGCATCTTTCTCAAGGTTCTCGTCTGAGAAGTAATATTCAATCTGTGCTATTAACTTCTGGATCAGGTCATTTTCTGGTGGTTTCCAGTTCTGGTCAGAGTCATCATCATTTTCCCCACCACTGGAAAACAGTTAAATCATTTTATCAACAGATCTTCTATTAGTGGATTCAAATAGCCTTCCAAAATGAAAGGGCATAACCATTATGCTGGTTCCAACTGAATTTAGATGTGGGCACTGGACAGGTATCACCCACCCAGCTGAGCCAGCAGACTGGCTCAGAGGATGAAGCTTTCCAGTCAGCATAAGGAGTCCAGTTCCTGAGCTCATTTCAGAAGCTGATCTCAGTGCAGAACAATGAGACATCTACACCAATGGCTTGAAAGCACTGACAACTCAAATCCTCCACCAAAACACAAAATGAAGGTGCAGTGGCACTTGGTACTACACAAAGTTCTTCCAGTTACAGTGCTATATTATATATATAGCTATTAACCATAGGCCTGACCTTTATGTACTTTGTGAGTAGTGTCACATACCAGAGAATGAGTATCCAATTTGATGCAGTCATTTCTTAAACCTCTTCACTGCATGAATGCAGGAGCTGATATCCAGGGACTAATAAGGACTGACAGGACTGTTGCATGTTTTACAGGTCACTTCCAGAGTGACATTACCAGCAGTTTACCACAGCGGCTAAACCTGCCAGCTCATATATCTCAGGAACAGGTTTATATGCACACATGCAATTCCTAAGTCATTCTCATTTCTTCTCTTTACCTCCCATCATATTCTGTGGGTACCTGGGCAAAATGGAGCACTGTTCCTCAAAAAATACTGCAGCCATGGATTCAAGATAAACACCTTGCCACGTGCAGTCACAGCAACATGCTTGTTGCTGAAACAGAAATTTCCATTTACAGGTGACTATGATGGACAAGTCTATCTTAAGTCATTCATTTTTTCAAGCTGTTAGTGGTCTAGTTTTGTTGTGGGATCATCATGAAAGTCAGTTAAAAAAATAAAATCATGACTAAGTACCCCATAAATCATGTATTAGTTTGGTCTCCCAGGTACATTGGTAATGAAAAGAAGGACCCATGAATTTCCCCAAAATTGTCTTAAGTGGCTTTTGCAGGCTTTGAAATCCTTAGGAAAAGGAGCAGGCATCACACTGGAGTGCTGTGAGGCTGATCTGGCAGGGAGGATGCAGCCTGCTGGATCCCCTGGCCTGGACAGTTCTGTCCAGGGGTGGTGGAGGCAGTGACCACAGCTGTGGCTCTGCTGCTGTCTGGAGAGAGTGGTTCCTTCAGTGGGCTCTGCACAAGAACTCTGCTGCTGGGACAAGTCACAGCAGTTCTTTGGCCCCTGGCTTTTTGAAGCTTACAGTGCATTTAGTTGTTCTTCTGATGATAGGGCAACACGTCAGAAATTTGTGGATACTCACTTGCACAATCCTAGAAGTCTCCCTGTTAAAAATCTCCCTAGCCTTTAATAGGGTACAGTTCAAAGGAATGATAAGAATGAGAGATCAAGACAAAGAATTTGTTATTTGGCCAAGCCAGAAATGGAGGATAATAGATGAAGTGACAATAAGAATGGTAAAAAGTATCTAATGCCCAGCTGTGGGTGCTGGTTTCAGAAGGAAGCAGAAACCAATGGTGTTTATTTTTTGTTCATGATAATCCCTTCCCACTACTTCATTTACTACAGAATCAGAATTAGTCTGGTTCCAAAGAAGTTGGGAACATTTCAGCCTTTTTACAAATCCACACTGCTAAGAAAAGCTTGCCTTTAGTCCAGGATTGGGCTTACATTAGTTTGAGGGATTTATTAGCACAGATACTTGCTGGTGTTTGTTTAGAGACAAAAAGGGGTGTTGTGCTTTGGAAAACAACAAAAATGAATTGCATGTGTGCAGAGACCTACAGCATTGACACACTGAATCAGGGTGAAACATTTCACCTCTCAGATATTGGTCACAGTTGGACCTATACACTATTTCTATGTTTGGCAGATAAGTCAGCTTTTAGAAATCGTATGGGCTCTTACAACAGCCCTCACTAAATGCTGTATAGAAATAGCACCTACAATAAATGCAGAAATTTGTAACTAGCTCCATGTTAGTTTGTGATAATGATCAAGTGGTAGCACATACAACTGTATTACAAAAGCAGCTGATAAATAATTTCAGTCAACATTGACAAATAACCAAACCCTAGCAGTTATTCACAACTTTATTTTTTTTATTCAGAGCTTTGTGATTATATGCTTGTAAAACAGAATGAAAAACATTCTTTTAACATGGTGACTCATCTGGCCATTAGTCACACAAGAAACTAAACATATCTACAGAGAGAGCAGATTTGGAATTTCAAATATCAAGACTCACAAATAATATATTAAATTGTTTGGATAGTGTCTAACCTTCTGAAAATTTTTAGCTGAGTCTCCAAATGAATGAAGTATTGTATTAATAAGCACTGTGTGGCAATCTAATTTATGAGTTCCAAGAGTACAATCACTCAAGGGCAGTCCACGTTTGTCAGCAAGAACATGAATATGGTACTGGGTGCCCACTGCTGGCAGGTTGTCTGCAACCTTCAGCTGGAGAGTGAGATGGCTCATGCCCAGCAGTTTTAAATCATCCCTAATAATTTCCTATCAGATGCTGCATTCCCAGAAAGGAAGTCCTTAGGTAAGGTTATATGTAAATGGCAGAAGCATATCCATTCACCTACTTTTGATGTGTAGTCTTTAGAGTTCTCTCCATGGCAATACCTCTGGCCTTTCCTGGATCAGGAAGAGGCCATTTACAAAGAAACAACCTCCACAAGAACTGAATATACATCAACACTGTCAGCAAACATTTCTGAAGGCAGCACCTACTGCAGAGGATTAAGTAATTGACATTTAAGAATATTTAAGAGCTATTGTCTTTCAAAGCTTGAAAAAATAACCATGTTTTTTTTTCTAGTCAAGGCTGAGTGTAGAAGCTCTTCACAAGTAAAATACTATCATAGATAACAAATGTAAATAATATCCCGATTTTAAGAAATCAGTAATTGGAATGGAATACTGTAGGCTGCTGTACATATTTATAAAAATACAACAGTCGCATATGATTGTGGAATAACTAAGCTGACTCAGTTTAAAAACCTTAACTGTGCCTAGCTATGTTCAATTCCTGTTTCTATAGTCCATAGTTGACTATTTTGGCAGCTACAGAAAATTTCTCACTCCCCTACTACCCCTCTGTAATTTAAAATACTACATTGTAGTTCATTCTGAGTCAAGGCTAGGTATGAAGTTAGAAAATCAATCAGAAACAATAACGTTCTAACAGAATACTGGATTTCTTGTTTCTGTAGCTAAATCTTTATGTGACAATTTATGACTCCATCTGCAGCTTTAGTACGAACCACAGGATGAACCACAACTAGTAGAGCTTTGTCTCTCCGCAGTTTTCCAGCACAAAAATCCTGGATGTTCGTTTTACAAGTAAGAGATTCTGGTAAGCATCAAAACTGTTTCAGACCACCAAGCCAAAACGGGCAAAAAGAGGGGAAAAAACCAAAACATCAAACCCTAAAACAAAACTCCGAAAAACAGCTACAACTAACCCCCAAAATCTTTCTGTAAAACGCAGTGAATTGGAAATGTCGGGGGCATCACAGCCCGGCGCTTCTCGCTGTGGGGGAGCCCCGGGCCCGGCGGTCCCGTCGGGGGCGGGTGGGACGGCCCGGGCGGAGCCATCGATGCGGCGGGCAGCTCCCTCCCGGCCGCGGGTGTCCCTGCTGGAGGGTTTCCAGCGTCTCCCACCCGCCCCTCGGCGTTGCATCAGCCGGGCCCGCTCCGTTCCGGGGGTGTCCGCGGCGGCCCCGCCGCCCGCCTCGCACAGCCCCGCCGGCACCGCGTCCCCCTGCCCGGGGGCTCACCTGGAGCGCCCGCACCGCCCCGAGTCCTCCTCGCTGCAGCTGGGGCACGGCGCTCCGCCGCCCCCCTCCTCCTCCTCGTCCTCCTCGTCCTCCTCGGCGGCCGCCTGGACGGCCACTCGGATCTGCACGGGGCCGCTCCCCGCCGGCAGCTCCGGCCCGGCGGGCGCGGCCGCGGGCTCGGCTGGCTGCGGCTGGGGCATGGCGCTCCCCGGCCGGGCCGAGCCCGCCGCGGCACCAGCGATG
>VWZP01009918.1:889996-962630 GCA_013396995.1 Dicaeum eximium | reverse complement strand
TAAATAAAGAGGGGGAGATTTGGGAATAAGATCCACGAGTGAACAAGGACATGATTGGATACGTGCTGGTTTTGCAGAGGAGTCTCTTGTATAGTTCTGCATGGCACTTACACAGAATAAAAATATTACCCCTTAAGAACTAATTAAAATAGAGGCCCTTTTTCTGAAACACTTAGGCAGTGATTATTTTGAACTTAACATAATAGTGTTAATTATATATATATATATATAAATATAATATAGCATTATATTTCAGTGGACTGTTTCAGCTACTGAAGTGCAATTAACATTCATGTGCTAAATATTAGAATCAAAAGCTTGTCAATTTACCATGTAAATATTCATTCTTCACTGAAGGAAGATCTTTTTTCAATAATGTCTGTACCCAAAATGCTAAATGATCTTTAAGTCATGACTTTCTTTGTGGCATTTTTGTTTATGTCTGTGTTGCTTCAATATTTTCTTTAAAATTTGGATGGACAAAAAGTGAGACTGCACTCAGAGCCAATTCTTCTCATCACTGTGGCAAACAGTCCTCATGAGTCAGGTTTGCTGGCATGGACACATTCTGAGACTGCCCTGCCTCAGGCTTTGGCTGATTTTTAAATGTGCCTTAAGCAATAAAGTATTTTGTTTATGAAATACGCTTACAAGCATCACTAACCAAATCTCTGGTTCTCTGCTGATGGAACATTGTGTAATATGTTTTGGGTAAGGCATCACTTTGCTGTTTATTTCAGTGGACACAGAAATACAAACACAAATTACACATTCTAGTCAAGAATACGGACGGGGGCTGTGGGTCAGATTTTGTATGAGTTCATGGAAGTTGTTTGCCTCTCTGAGCATGAACAAGGTCAGAAGTATGAACAAAGAACTATTTTGTGCTACCCAAATAGCTAACCCAAATGATGTTTGAGAGAGACCTTTCAGTTTATCTGATATATCTTTCTGTCAAGGATAAGGGAACTTGATTTTATAGCAAAGGACACTAGATGCATTTATTCGTACCACCAGTGGTCACAGCACAGAACTGGCTTTTGGCCAGATGAAGACTGATGTCATTTCAAATGCTGTGTTGATTAGATCTCTATTGAAATTACCAGACTGATGCTTTTTGGGTTTGTTTGTTCGGTTTTATTTTCCCTTTAATATAACAGTGCTCTATAATGCTTAACTTCCTGTAGAGATAAAGCAGTATTCATAAACATAGCAGAACTTAAAACTAAATGTATTGATGTAGAGAAGTCCCTTAGAGGGAAACCTGTGGCTCACTGGTGCTCAGTAAACATCATAAACCCGTGAACCTCAACTGCACAACCAAAATCTCCACAGATTCCGTACAGTGTATTTATCGTTGGTACAGCATTGTCTACATACCAGAGAAAAAAACAAACAAACCAAACCAAACCAACAACAAAAAAACCCAACAAAAAGGACAAAAAACCCACAAAAAACTACAAACAAACAAAAACAACAACAAAAACCCAAACAAAAAAAAAACCACATACTTTGCATTTCTCACAAAATACGCTTTAATTACATTGTTCTTCTGTCAGCCTTTCAGCAGATGGAAACTAAAATGACAATATAAGAAGCTAAACCTCGAGTATTTATTTGTTTGTGTGGCCAGCCATTGGAATAGATTGTCCAGAGAGGTGTTCAATAGCATCTGGATCTGCACTGGATCGTGTGGTTTGTGGTTTAGGGATTGCAGTTGCAGTGCTGGCTTGGCATTTGGACTTGATGATCTTAAAGGTCTCTTCCAACCTTGATTATTCCAGGATTCTGATTGGGAAAGACATCATGAGGTAATTCACAGCCCTTCCACGCACTGACAGCCACATCGTAACTTCTCTAAGCACTAATTTCTTGATGTGTATATTTAAAAGCATCCGCTACGCAGCAGTGGAGCTCCTGGGCTCCAGGAGCTGCTGAGGGATCAGCACCAGGAGTTCGCACAGGTTGATTGTCACATTTTGTGATCGTCACATTTTGTGACCAGTCTGTGCCCACAGAAGACAAGTTCCTGAGGCACGACAGGAACCATGCAGCTTCCCGCCCTGTCACGGGTTTTCACACACAGCCACTTGATTGTAGAATTCAGAAAAATACAATCACAATAGTGCCTTTTTACAATGGGGCAGCGGGGTGGAGGCGACACCGGGCACGGCAGGACGACCACAGAGCGCCACATACATCCGTCCATCCATCAGTCCGCCCGTCCCCGTCCCCTCACGGTCTCCTCCCGCCCCTCACGGTCTCCCGCCCCAGACGGCGGGCGGGGCGGAAGCCGCGGTGGCCACGGTAACGGCGGAGCCATTTCCGACAGGGCGCCGGCGGCGCGGGGCTTGTTTGGGACCGCGGAGCTCTGAGGGGCTGCTTGAGGCTGCGGGGTTCTGAGGGGCCACCTGGGGCCGAAGGACTGCGCGGAGCGGAGGAGCTGCGGGGGCCGTGCGGGGCCGAGGGGCAGCGGGCCATGGTGCCCAGCAAAGGCCGGCCCGGCCGGGGCCCGCGGGCCGCGCCCGCAGCGGTAGGTGCTGCCGGGGCCGGGGTGCCGGGCGGGGACAGCTCCCCGACAGCATCCGTGCTGTGCTGGGCGGTGCATGGATGAGCCGCTGGGTTTAGTGCTCCTGTGAAAGGTTTCGCTTTTGTCGCATGAATCTAGCTCAAAAACCAGCGTGTTTTGTCTTCTGAAAATTTAAGGCATATTTAAATGTAAACGCTTGTTTTCTTCATACTGAGTTGTGTCCCCATGGAAGCCATGCTTTCAGTGTATTTTTTAAACTAAAACCAGTGTGATTTTTGTAAACTAAAAATTTAGTATTACTTAGAGCTGTGATGTATGCTTCATAATTCCTTTCTTGGAAGATTTTGCTGTTGAAAATAGCGTTATTGTTCAAAAAGCTGTTCTATTGATATACACTGTCAATATTGCAATCAATAATTGTATTGATACTTCTGAGAAATGTAGTGTTTAATTTAATTTTTTTCTGGTTTGCAGGTTAATAATTGTGGTCTCCAGCTGGTCATCCAGACCTCATCAATACCAGAAAAACCCAAACCAGTAATTATTACTTTTTCTTGGATAGTTATAGTAACAAATGTAGCTGTGTGATACAGACAAATTTGTATGCTTTCAAATAGGAGTTAGCTTTTCAGTACTCATCTGTTGACTTACAATATCTAATGTATCTGATAGTATTTTGTTAATTTATGTCATCCTATTAAAAACATACAAAATAAAAACATGCAGTTGTACTATACCCTAGTATAAGCTTAATATGTATTTATGTATGTATGTGTATGTATATATATATGTGTAATTTCTTGATCTTCTATCTGTACCTTTCTCCTGTAATTGCAATATTCCTCAATGGGTGGGGTTTGTTTTTTATTTATTCAGTCAACTGCATATCAATGTACTGGTAACTTCCATATTTTCATTTTGGTTTCCAACAGTAAAGCTTTTTAGTTGTAGTGTCTTAAAAGAATGAATACACCTTTTAGTGGAGAAATTATTTCTTCTCTTTTTTTTCCAAAGCATTTGTAGAAATTTCTGAGAGCTGCTGTTAGTACTTAGGTTGTGTTTATCTGTGTAAAGATATTATTTGCATTTGAAAACTCTAACACTTATCTATAATATTGTGTTACAGTTTGAATTCAGAATAAATAAAGAACAGTCATCTTTCCACAATAGGCTTTTGCAGCATGATCTGGAAAAAAACTACTCAGGAAGACAAGGTAATATGCGATAGGGTTTGGTTTGTTTGTCTCTTGTATCTGTTTTGTTATTTAAAATGTAAAGAAAGATTGTATCGTGATTAGAAAATGTAAGAGTGACAGTGTCTCCTACTTGGCTACAGTAATTCAATGTGATTACTGTTGCATCATGTCCTGAACCCACTATGCTGCTGCCTGGCTTTATCCCTCTTTTCCCCCTTATGGAAGAGCGTTTTTTCTTCTACCTACAAAGCCACAACCTATCAAGTGCCCTACTGTATGCTCCCTCAATACTATATATATACTATCAACTGTATATTCCCTCAATAGCCACACAGTGGTCTAAAGAAACATTTTACTGGATGTTTAACATTTTAATCTATTTAGATAAAATTAGTTTCTAATTTAGAGCTGTGATATTACAAGATAGTTTTTCTATTGTGCTTGCATGCTCTTGGCTTTGCAAAGCAAGATATTGGTGGTATCACTGCTAACTGTGGTGAGGACTGAAGAGACTTGAAACAACACTTCTTGCCATGTTGCTGCTGCTTGCCTATGATTCGTGTGAGTAGAAGATCAATTTAGATATCATGGCAATTCTTTATTCATTCTGGTAAAAAATGAAGACCAGCAGCTATTCAGAATGGGTTGACTTTTAGGGATAGTCTCCAACTTATGAAGTGAATGTAAGTCTGCAGTTTGGTTCTGTTCCCTGCATGGGAGACCAGGGAGTATTAAGTCCTTGGTGTGTAATAAGCAGCTCTGTCTCTCAGTACTACCCAGTCTAACAGAATTTTCTGGTTTGGTGTTGAAGCAGAATACAGGCTCTTGATCAGGACTTGGGGAGACTTCTATTCACACCCCTACAAAATCAGAGCATGACAAAACAGCCCCATTTTTGGTTCACATGCTTCAGGTGACAGTGGAATCTTCTAATTAGTCTCTCTCTCTTTTACTGGGAGTCTTACCAAAGGCATTTCATAGTGCTCCCTTTGGGTGTTAGGAGAGGCCCGGAAACCACTAGAAATCTTTTTTAAAAATATGATCTTGGCACTTAAATTAATGCTTTTTATAAATCTTTCTTTAACAAAAGAGCAGCAATACAGATCTTTTAAATGTCTTTAGTAGGATGACAGTAGAAAAAAAAAGTCACTTTACTGCCATCCTGTCATGTTTCAGACTGATAATTTTAAGTTTCTGGTCTTATGTTTATTGGCTTAAAAACCTGTGACACAACTAAAGTAAGATTTTTGCAACAATGTTAATTGATTGTAATATTTTGGGGTTATTTTTTTAACAGTTTTGATTTTGAAGGATGCACAGAGAGTGTTAGAGTAGCTAATGATAAAATTCAAGAGTAGCACTGAAAAGATTGTAAATTGACCGACAAATTGTTTTACTCAAACAGGTGCCTAATAGCATATTTCAGACAACAATGGACTCATTGCTATAATAGTAAAACAGTTGTCTTGTTTATTAAAGAATTGATGTTTTTCCTGGTAATATATTTGATTTATTTGAAGGAAGAGGAAAGAAAAGGGCAAGCACACAGAAGTCACTATATTTTTCAGTGGTGTGCATGCACAATGATCTATTTTTGATCAATATTTTTCAGTGGATCATTCTCCAAGTAAGCCAAAGCTCACAGAACACCTTTGTTGATTAATTTTGCAGGTATTTTTACATGTCCTCCCTTTTTCCTCTTATACTAATGAACTACATAAGGATAATAGCTTTATAAATATGTTTTCAGGGGCTGCCTGTTTCTTGATAATGGAGTGAAATACCAATGATCACTAGGTATTGTGTGCACTTACTTTTGAAACACTTTGCTTTTATTTGTGGCTCAATAGGAATGTTTCAATATTTTGGTGCTTTATTTTCTAGTTCTATCGACATCTATTTGGTCTGTGTCTTTAAATTTATCTTAAGCTGGATAATACCTAAGTTCAGATACTGAAACTGTGAAACAATTTTACAGTCTTATGTTAAAATATCATTGGGTAATTCTAACCAAAATAAAGCATTTACAAAATATCTGCTTAGAACAAATGGTTGAAAAAATCTCAAAGTAAAGAAATGGATGTACATTGGAAAGGGGATGTAGAGGGATATAGTCATAAACAATATCAGGAAAGAAAATTGATAAATCATAGTACTGAATGGAGGCAAAAAGCACTTTCATGCTTTACTTTTTGTAAGAAAGAAAATTTTGCTTTTATCACCTGTAGTTCATGACATGCATCTACAGAGAAGTAGTTCACATATTCTCTGTATGATTTTCCAATAGATAACACGAATTTTGGGAGCAGTTCATCAATAACATTTCCTGTATTGCAACGCACTGCTGAAGAAAAAATACTGAACTCAGACAGACTTTCCCTGGAAAGGTGAGAGGGTGACAGAGCTCCAGCACCTCAGGCCCCTGCTCTGGAGTGACCAGAGTGACCAGTGCCCCACTGCTGGCTGCAGGCAGCGGTGGGCTTGGCTTGGTGGGTTTTGTGTGTGTGTGTTTTTGGAGAACTGTGTCCCGTGGAGAAATGCTCTGTGAGTGTCCTTGTGATGAGGATATCCATACAGCACGTATCTAAGGCAGGCACATTTCTGATCTGAACAGCTGTTCATGTAATAGTTGAAATAAAACTTAAAGTGTGAGGCTGCATCTGTTGGAATTTTAGTGTGGTCACAACACAAAACTTCTATGTCGTTTCCATGTAACAAGCAAATCTCTGGGAGAAGAGGTGTTCAGAAAACTTTGGAAGTATTTCTGCTATGCTTTCAGGTTAATTTTTTAATGGGTAGGAGTTTCTGCTCTATCTACAGAATTTAATTAGCAAACCTAATTAATGCTACCTTAACCAAGATAGTATACTTTTCTCTAATCAGAGTGGGTGAGCAGAAGGTAGATGACTGATTTGTTACTTACTTGTGTGTTCTGTTTTTTTCTTTTTTCTTCCAGGCAAAAACTGACAGTATGCCCAATTATTGATGGGGAAGATCACCTTCGTCTTTTGAATTTCCAGCATAACTTTATAACTCGTATCCAAAATATTTCTAATCTTCATCATCTGGTTTTCTTAGATTTATATGATAATCAGATTGAAGAGATAAGTGGGGTTTCAACTTTGAGATCCCTGAGAGTCCTTCTGCTGGGAAAGAATAGGTAAAAATAATAAAATCCAACTAAGGCCCTCTACCTCCTATGGTATAACAATTGTGATTTCCCATAGTTTCCGTTACAGTTTTCAGTTTGTGATGTTGCTCTCACACCAGTGAGACCAGCCCTACAATTAGCTAAGTGTCAGGGATCCCACTGAGGAAGCAGATCTGAGCACACAGATTTTGTGTCATGTTCTTCAAAACTTCCTTTATTAGTAAATTTAAGCAACATTTCCAAAGTACTTCACATGTTTCCACTTCATCTTCTATTCTGATTGATTATTAAATATGTGTTGTTAGATTTGTGTGGCATGTTGTGGAATGTCTTTTCAGATCAAATGTAGTATTCATTGATTATTTATAACCTATAAAAAAAGTATTTCTGCCTGATATATTTAGCTGGGAAAAATACCATACAGACGAGTCATGAATTTTAATGCTTATTTATTGCTTCTAGTCCTGTAGCCTTTAATTTTAATAATTTAATACATGTATCTGTGGAATTGCTCACACATGTAAATAGTGCAGTATGTTACTAGAGCTAAGAGCTTCTGTTTTAAAAATCTCACCTGTAAAAATCAATTTTGTATATAGTAAAAGGTTGGGGTGTGGGTACTACAATTTTCAAGTGCTTTGAGGAATTATTTCCCTTATCATAACCACCCTGAGTGCGGTTTACCTTAAAAGTGTGGTGTTGAGGTAGTTAGGACTTGGCCTACTAGTGAGTGAGTGGTTACATGTCAGACAGAGTTGTTACCAACTTGTTTTCAGCTTGATCTCTGTGTGATCTTTGATTGCTCTCAAAGCAAATGCTTGATACAAACATTTAATGTCATTAGCCAGTAGATGATGCTGTTGGGTGTATAATAGTCTAAGTTTGGTATCTGACAAAATATGACTGGACAGAGACGTTTTAAGACAATGAAGTCGTTGACTTTGGTTTCTAGTGGAGCAAGTGTTCCATCCTTGTCTTCTTTCTAGAAGAGCCACACAAAATCTGCTGCTATTGAATTATTGACAGTCAGAAAGGAAGGTGATAGTCTTAAAGTCATACTCATTTATCTTTTTTTTTTTTCGTGGTTGAAAATTTCATTATTTTTCTGTTACTCTTGTTAATCAGGAAAAAAAGGCTTTATTTTGTATTGGCTGGAAAATGAAAGATAGTTTTAATCTTATATTTAAAATAATTGTCATAATTGAAATCTTGCAGAATAAAGAAAATCTCAAATCTGGAGAACCTAAAAAACCTTGATGTTTTAGATCTTCATGGAAATCAGGTACAGTATAATAACTTGATTGCTTATGTTTGTTGTGTAGACATCCTGTATTTTCTGTGTCTTTTACCAAAGTTTTGTTTCATGAAAGGGAATTGGTGGCAAGTTTTGCAGCTCGTGAGGTCACAGAAATCAGTAAGTTCATAAAAGGTGTCATGATGTTAATTTTGAATCTTTGTACCAGTCTCTTGTACTTTCAGTGTTGTACTTGAGAAAGGTTATAGAGATTCAAATGCTGAGTTAGCTGAGTATAATGGCACTCATACCTACACAACAGTACAACCTCAACTTTTTGTGGTGTAGTTCAAGTAACACAGTCTTAGAACTGCCATAAAATTTTTAGCTATGATTGTTTGCTTTTTCTACTGTTGGTGATCTGACAAAACCAGGTTCCTTACATACATGTAAAAGAGAAGAAAAAGACAAGTTAGCACTGCAAGAACTTATTGTAAGTGATGCAGTAAGTTTGTGGCTGCTTTGAATCCCTTTAGTTGAACCATGTGCACATTGTACATGGCAGAGGCAGGCTAGGACCAGGTGATGGCATTACCCTTGGAGTCTTGGCCATCTCCAAACATATTCATTCACAAGTGTTTGTTTGAACAACACAATCCTTTTTGTATTGCTGTTTGAAATTTCATAGGGAGTTATATTTTTTTTGATAAAAATACTTGCAGACTAATGATGCAGCAGTGGCAGTCAGCTCACTTTCCCTGGGTGCTAAAGGGGGCTTACAGTGGCACAGGGATGCTAATTCTAGCTGGCAGGCAATGATACATGTTGGTAGCTCTTTGCACTGCCAAAATCTTGTGGCTCCTAACAGGAGCCTGCTGTCTTTTTTCTGCCACCCAGCATGGGTTTCACTGAGAGTACTGTACTGTCCCTCATGCAGTGGCTGTCCTTCTCCCTGTGCAAGTCAGGCATAAATTCTGCATAGGTGCTGGAGGACAGATCCCACACTGCCTTGAGAAATAATTATCTGGATAGAGAGCCTTGTGTGGATCACTGGGAAATATTAACAGCAGGAAACAAACCCATACTGAATCATCAGAGCAATGATCAATGCCTCTGTAAAATACAATGGTATTTCTAGAAATAAGAACTAAAATTAAGGATTATTAGCTATTATTGCTCCTTTTATGCCTCTTTTTTCTTTCTTTTGCTTTGTCATTATCATCTGAGTCTTTAAAATAGGTTATTAAGTATAAAAACAAGCAGTTGCCAGCTGCCTGTTTACTGTAATTCAGTCTTTGTTAGGTCTCTCCCTTTTCTAGTCCCAGGAAGACAAGTGAGTGTCCTTGCAGACAAAGTAAGGTTCAACCATGCACAAAATCCCCCCATTTTGGAATACCACGATACCATCAGTGTTGTCTTGGTTTTATGTCTTCAAGGTTGCTGCTAAAGAGCAGCACAGCTGAAGTGACCTGATTTCTGATGGGATAGAAGGAAATGTTGAATGAATTTTACTGCAGGATGGCAAGAAAAATATGGGTGAATACTTGTTCTGGATCTCTGAGTAGCATGGTTTAGGGAAACACAGGCACACTACTGTATGAAGCTGATAGTTCATGTATAATTTTAGAAAACATGTGTTACATATATATATATGTATTTTATATCCATATAAAACACAGTATGTGTGTTTATTGTATCTCTGACAGATTGCTAAAATAGAAAACATCGGTCATTTAAGTGAACTGAGAGTGTTAAACCTTGCCAGAAACCTCCTAACTGTTGTAGAAAACCTGAATGGACTGGATTCACTCACAGAGCTCAACCTCCGTCATAATCAAGTCTCTGCTATAGTAAGGAGTAAAACTCTTGTCCTTCTCTTTTTTCTTTTTCATTTCCTTTTCTTTTTTTTTGACAGAATGAATGATAACTGTAACTTGTTTAAACCATATCAGTGTTTCAGATTTTTGATGTCTTGTGTTTCCTCATATTGTGTTGTTTATATTGTTCTGCTGCAGTACTTAATTGTCCAACATAAAGGTGGAACAAACACATTCACTTTTGGTGTTATTTTCTTTAAATGAGATCAGGGAGACTGGACTTAAATGACCTTTAAAGGTCCCTTCCAACCCAAACTATGCTGTGATTCTATGATGACTTGTAGGTTTTCAAATATTGAAAGCTCATGATGTTCCTTGGGGAGGGGGGAAGAGATTTTGAAAAAGCTTTGTGGTTCTAACATGCAAATTTACATACTCTTCTTCCATACAAGTTCATGTTCTAGAAACAAATCATCTTGATTTCTGTTGGTTAGCTAAGCCATAAGATCATCTTAAATTTCAACTTAAGAATGTTGCTGGGGCAAATGCAGAGAAAACAGTTATTGATTGTTGGAGCAGAGTTTTCTAATGGAAGCTTTAATCCAGCATTTTCAATCTTCATCTTCTAAAAATTTAGCTTTTCACTTTGCAATTTGAGTTGTAGTTCAGGTATGGCAGGTGGATTATTCAAACAAGAATTTTTTAAAATAAAACAGTTTACTTAGATAGCTACCTTTTTCTGGCCTGCATAATTCTTTTAGTTCCTGGTTCCCTGTTGCTGCTGAGCCTTTCTTTTCTTCCGTTTCTGCTATTTGCCAAATAGGAATTGTTTTTACATCTCAAAAATAAGAAATTTCTGGTCATTGCTGATTCTGTCATTGTACCTTCCCCTGTGTCAGTGATCTTACCTAGAATTCTCTTTGCTTGTAGCTTCTGCCTTTTCAGTCCTCTCAGGTGCAACTTGTGCTTTTTGCTTGCTTTCTTCTGTCAGAAGTGAAGAGTCAGCATGAAATTTAAATTAGTGACTTAGAGACTTGGACTCTGTGCTGTATCTCAATGTTTCCTGGCAGAGACAGTGTTTCAGAAGATGATGTTCTCTTCAGGGAAATATTTATTTTACTTGGCCTGTGGGGTTTTTTTAACTGTTGTTGTTGGTGGTATCTTTTTGGGCTTTTACTCTGATGAAATTCTAATGAAATACAGTTTTGTGAGTGTGGATTGTTTTGTTTTTCATTGAATGGTAATTTTAGCAAGTATGGCACTATCTCTATTTAAGTTTTGGACACATTATACTGTCTAAAACTCTAATTATGGCTCCTAAAATAAAATATTTTTTCTTGTGTTAATGATGTGTTGTCTTTTCCTTTGTGTACAATAATGTGCATGTGTTTCTTTACTTATATTTGTTTGGGGTTTTTTTAATAAAAGCTGCATTCCTTTTGTATGGAAATTCAGGTTCTGCTGCAATAGGAAATTACTAAAAATGCAGAAATATGGAAAGAAATATATCATTCTATGGAAAGAATATCCAAGATAGTTTATTTCTGGAGTGCTCAAGTAGCTGAGGGAGGAAAGCTATATTTCTTTAAGATGAAGTTTAAGTTCATATGGTTGACTGTGCAGGTGGAGGAGATATTTTAATCATGATGTTATGATGTAGCACTTAGCTGTAAAATATTCACTCCTAAACTCATGAAAAGAATTTGGTTACTGTGCTTTAGTTACTCAGTTATTGTGACACTTCTCATTATGATTCAAGTTTTTAAAACTTGATTATTCCTTCAATTGAAAGAATCTAAACTCAGTTTTAAAAATAAATTGCTGTTCTAAAATAATTTTAAACATTAATCTGATGTAAATAACTTCGCATTTTTTTGGTGAACCTTCCTTGTTTTTCACATACCTCCCTTCAACCTGCCCTAAGTGTATTACACTTGTGTAGGAAAGATGATGACCTCATTTGTCAAACAAAAATAAGGTTCCATACTGAACTCTCTGCCTATTGCAGTTTACTGTATTGAATAACTAAAGTTATCCTGGGCAATAGTTGGTTTGAGGAATTAAATCTGTAATCATCCTTTACAATCCACTGGCCTTGGACTTCCAGTTTAGGGACAGTTTTTTGTCTTTGAACATTTCACTACAGACTGAAAATCCTTGAATCATAAGTAGTTATTTTTGTAAGAACAAACTGTAGTTGATTCA
Organism: Dicaeum eximium; assembly: GCA_013396995.1. Lineage (NCBI taxonomy): Eukaryota > Metazoa > Chordata > Aves > Passeriformes > Dicaeidae > Dicaeum > Dicaeum eximium. The sequence goes on along the minus strand of VWZP01009918.1, from coordinate 950,497 downwards.
AAGCTGTAGGATTTACAGAGGCAGTCCTGGGGCGTGGTTTATAGCAGAAGCATCTTACAGGATTGAAATGTATTCAGAATATGACTATTCAGGGGAATAGCAAACAGAATAAATGATGACAAAGAGTCTCATGTGGCATCAAAAGCACAGATCTATACATACCAGGAGTTATGAGATGGCTACTTATTTTCCATCCAGTTGTGAGTTAGGGGCACTGTTAGGAAGATTATCTATATTTTTCTTTGAAAGACTGACCTGCTTGTTTGCTTTGAGGTATTAAAATTTAGCATTTTGGGTTTTGTCATCTGCAGCTAGATCTTAGACTCGAAGGAGGACTGGTCAAGGTGTTCACCATTTTTTCAAGAAAGAGCTCCTGCCCTCTGTCCACCTCACTATAAGACTTTGTATCAAAATTGAAGTAGCTGGAGGTTTTTGGATTTTTTTAAACAATCCCGTCTAGTGTTTCCTGCCACACCTTTGAGACTTGCAGCATGTTTTTCAAGACAGCAACATATCATGCTAGGAAATTTGTCTTGAGGGAGAATTACTTTGTGTTCCCCAGTGATTAGCTGAAATCATTGCTGCTTAAGCATTACTGTGCACACCCTATAATGCCTGTGTTTATGTGTATATCCACCTGTATCATGTGTGCCCACCCTTTAAGCATCAACACCAAGTAGCCTTAGGGACAGAGGGGATACCCAAATGCACCTCTTGCACAACTCGCCTTGAGTTGTGAACTCAGTCTTGCCATGGTCTGATCTGGGAGGACTCAGGACAGCTCTGAACCAGGAGTTTTGCCACTGCAGACTTGATAACATAAGCCCTGCTCATCGTATCCAGCGGTGACTCTCAACAGCTTTGTTAGCTTAGATCCAGTGTTTCATTACCGGGAGCTACAGGGTTTGTTTGAGCTGCCTTTGTTTACCTGTTTGGGATGAACTGTTCTGACTGCTATGTAGACATGCCAGAAAGCTGACAAAGGGAGGAAGAGTTGTAGCCTAAAATCAAGACACTGAGCTCTGATGCCCCTTTCCCTTTCCCAGGTTTGTGTCCTCTGGTTTCAAGTTGGAGTGTGGCCATTTTAGGGTAAGGAGATGAGACTTAGAACCGAGGGGTTAGGTGTGAATGGCTTGTGAATCCCTGCAGACTGCTGTCTGTCTGATATGGGTTTGTATTTCATAAATGAAGTTTGATCTTACTTGCTGTGTTTCATCTTACTAATATTTGAGCTATTTGCTATTTAGAGGTTTTCTACAAAGGCATTTAGTGGCAGTATTAAATTTAGAGTTTCTTATTCTGTAAACTCATACTTTCTAAATGTTAATTGTAAAGGTGACAGAGTCCTTCAGATCATTCTCTGACTGGAGAGTCACTGCTGTTTGGCAGTGCTATTTTGCACTGCTGTATTGCGCTTCAAAAACCTTGTTTCGGCAAGCTTTTTTTTTTTTTTTTTAAGCATGTTTATCCTGCAGCTTAAATGCTGAGAGAGCACCTTGGCTTATTTCCCAAAAGCCTGTTCAGAAAGCAGCAGCAGCCGTATCCTCCTTTTCTTTACCATGATTTGCTTTGCAAGTGATGCAGCGTGTTCTGCAGAGTGGGATCTGCACTGAAACACTCCCTTGCAGTCTGCATTAGGGAGAGATGGAGCTGCACGTTCAACAGAAATCAATGTTGCAGCAAGGTTACAGCATTTAGAAATGAAAGCATTTCATCAGGCCAAGTAAAGAGGCTCAAAAGCCAATTTCATCTGCTGAATTTATGCTTGTCTTTTCTTTCTAGAAAGATGTGGATACTTTGCCCTGTCTCCAGCGTCTCTTCCTCAGCTTCAATAATATATCTAGGTAAGGGGAATAGTAGTTTGTTTCCTATCAGTAATTTAAAGTATCCTACTGGAGCTGTACTTCATGAAAATTTGAATTCAAACACTGTGAGTACAGATTCTTTTTTCCTTCCCTAACATATCAGATAAAAACTCAATCAAGCCATTCTGTATTTTCTACTTTAAGTATACAACTTCTTGAAACCTTTTGCATTTAAATGTAGTTGTACTATGAGTATTCTACCAAGAAACATATTTTAATTCATTATCATACTGTTTATAATGGTCAAAATGAAAAGTGGATTTGTAAATACGTTGTTTTGCTGTTAACCTAGTTGTTTGTTAAAGCAGCGTGATGCAAGGTACAAATTATATTTGACATTCCATCACTGTATTTCTGGAGTTATGCAAATTGCTGAGTCAGATTCTGCTTGCTTTGGTTTAATTATTTCATGCTTGTATTTTACTTGTGCATGAATTAATAAAGTCTGAAATGTAGATTCATGGTTCCCTTTCAGACCAGATGGCAGAAGCAAAATAGCTCAACTCACAAAGATGGGCTTCTATAGTTTCAAGTAACTAAGAGCATTTTGTTATAAATAGAAATGTTTGTCTTCTGTGCCTTTTCATATTAATGCATTTTTGAAGTCTGCCTTTATACTTGTGCCAATATTTGAAAAAAAAAAACCCAAGTGCCTGCATTATCTTCAGTTTGGTATGTCCTTTTTTTAATCCCTTGATCACCAGCAGCTTTCTTTGTTTAGAATCAAATAATTAAATGTGGGGTAGGGGAAGATGCTTCGTGTTCTAATTACTGGAAATGCCATGCTATTCTTGTGGTATCTGCTTTCTCTGTAAAATGTACTTAGTAGGAGCTTTAATTGCAGTAGCTACTCAGACATTTTATATTGACCTGCATTATGTTTTTTGCAGACAGCTCCAACCTACTTGTCTGTGCTCCTTAGGTTCTTAAAGTACAAATGCAGTGGATCTTAAATACTTATGGCTGTTAAACATTTAAAAACAATTCAGAGATGAACTGCAGGAGTCTTTCTTATGCTCTTCCCTTAGTTAATTTGCTAGTTTTCTTATTTTACATTTTAAATTGGCATCCTGAAGAGAGGGGGTTAGCATTTTGCTTCTTTTGAATCATTTCCAGAATTGAGACTTGCCTTTGTTTCTGGCTTTCTAAAAAAAGTCTCAGGTTGGCAGGAGCAAGGAGGAGACTGCAGCAGCTTGGCTCCCTCGCTGTCAGGGAGCATCACTGCAGTCAGGGAAATTGCCGTGTCTTTTTATGGACTTGGTGTATTTTGTGTAGCTTTCTGACTGCTTTCTCATATTATTTTATGCAAATTCATCTTATTTTTACAGTGTTCAAATGATGAAAAGTGTTTAGACTTTTCTGTGAGGTTTTGAAAGATTTCTTGAAGTTTGTGATCAGTAACTTCTTGGTACTGTATAAAAATTTTTGTCATTTACCCATGGGAGCTTTAGTTGGTCTATTGCTAGATTTAGATTAAGTTTCTTGTAAGCTACAAATACTTATCTAGAATATATATGGAAATATATAATTTAGTTTGAGTTTGCAATTGGAATAGGTATAAACAAATCTTAATGTTAAAAGATAATACTCTTCTATAAATTTTGTATATGCATGTGGGTAGATAGGTGGATGGATAACTTTAACTCTCTATTTACCAGTCATTATTTTAAAATACACAAATGAAAAATTTCTTTTAATCACATTCATCTTGGAGTTTTTTGAATAATAAGCTTTTACTACATATAGCAGTTCTGAAGGCTAAAACCCTCAGTAATTCCTTATTTAGAGTTATGTAGTAGATATGTTTTCTACCAGGGAAGTGATTACATATTACAACTGGATGCAGGACTTGGAGCATGCACACAAGATGAAAAACTGATCTGTTCTGGAAAGATTTCCAGAAAACACTTTCTGATAATTTAGCCCAAATTTGTGACTTATTTCTGTGTTGCTGAAAATACAATTTTAGCAAAGATAATTTATGTAAGAAGAAGAAGAGGAATGAGAGGTGGTTGTCTCCTGTAGGAGAAGGTCTTTTGGAAAGAGAATCAGCCATTCCACTTGAGCAGATTGACTGAGGCAGTCTGACACAGCACCATCCAGAGCTGCTTGGTATTTCCTGAGCAGGTTAAAGGCTCCTTTGTGGTGAACAGAGGCTGGAGAGAGGCAGCCTTGAGACTGGGCTCTGATTCCTGTCGAGTGGTCTCCATGGGGCTCTGTCCCAGCAGTCTGCGTGCTGGGAAGCTGACAGAAGCTTGGTTGTAAACTATGCAATCTGTTTGGGAATGCAGCACATTAAAGCTTTAATTAGTTTAGGATTAGGATACTGGTGTGACAAGTACAGTATATAAACTTTTCTACATGGAATTTCTAAAGCTCAGGGTTTTTGTATGTGTATACAAAGATGTGAAAACAGCTCTTTGCACTACTGTTTCATTCTAAAATTGAGCTGCTAAGAGGGCAGCTAAAAGCAGGATAAAGCAAGCACATCTGTTTTTAGGTCCAGAGTGAATGTTCTGGCATGCTGAAGCACTGAGAGTTTCAAAGTACAGCATTATGTGTAAGTGGAAGGTCTTAAAAACAGACTAGCAAGCTTTCAACTTTTCTGTCATTTCCTGAAGAAATTGTTTTTACACATTACAGATTTTTTAAAATCTGTAAATCATATGTAATGAAAGAAGTACTGTTTGCTTAAATGCTTAGTGGTAAGTACTTGGAAGAAATATATTTAATGATTTTAAATGCACTTGCACTTAAAAATAATTTTAAAGACCAAATATTTTTATATTTTTCAAGCAAAATGTGTTCTAGCTCAATGGAAATTCAGACTCTGGGGTTTTTTGTTCTAACATGTTTGAGTTTGCCTTACTAAGTTCTGTGTCATTTGGGAAGATTATCTTTTATCTGTAGGACATATTGAGTATATATTTTAAGTAATATGTCAGACTGATCTTCCAAAAATGTGCTTCCATAAGCTGTTTTCTGGAAAGGAAACGGGATCACAAAAAGAAGCAGAAAATAGGAATCAAGCTTTAACATGTATGAAACAGCCAATTCTTCAGATATCCTAAGAACTTTCACTGTCTTTGTCCCAATCTACCCACAGTTCATTTTCCATTGGTTTTTAGGTTGTTTTCATGCACTAAGCACAAAGGCAGTAATATCTTCCTCTTTACTGTCACTTTTCTGCTGTGGCCTTTGGGTGTACAATGCAGGAGCTATTTACATGCTGCACCAATTGCACCAAAATAGCTATTGCAACTTTTTTCAATGACAGGCTTTGAAAGGAATATCTGTACTGCATATGTTTTCTGATCACTAAGATCAGGGCATACTTAAGGTTTGACTTGACTTAAGGCAGACTTGACTTATGAAGGCCAAAGGACATAAGGATGGTGCAGTATCATACATACATTGTAAACATATTAGGGAGTCTTATTTATTACCATATCTGTTCAGCTTTTTTATTAAAATCCAGTCAAATAGTCCTGTTATTTAAAAATAACAAATATCTGAGCTGCTTTCTTCTCACATTTCATTTTCAATGGAAGGAATGCTATAGAGGTTACATCTCTAAATGCATTTTACACAGGTCAGTTGTTTTTTTGGCAGAGAACCAAGTCTGATGTGTTCTAAGAAGCCAGCAGGTTAGGGTTTGTAGACTGAACTCAAAGTAATGGACTAATCTGTTTTGAAGATTATGATGCTTTTGAAGTTGTTTTACTTCCAATATTAATGATAATTCAAACACCTAGGATCATTCTGATATTGATAGTGATATTTGTGGTTGGCTTTCTTTCCTTGTACTTTCCAGGTTTTTCATGCTGCCTTTGATGGCAAATACATCTATTATATTTCTGAATATGAGTTAATATGTATAATATTTTAGCAGGGGGTTTGATTTAAATACTCCTATAGCTCTCTTTATTTTGCATCTCTTTTTACCTGTATGTGAAGGGACTAAAGAGTTTACCAGCATCAGCTGCTGGTATTTCAGAATACTTGTATTTATCATATGCAGTATTGATGGGTGCAAGTGTTTCAGTACAGTTAAATATTTATGTTCTGTCCTTAAGAAATAAAATCCTCCATCTCAAAATTATTCCTACTTCATGAGATTAAAGTTTTAAACTCTTTTGGTTACAGTTTTGAGGATATTCTGTGCCTTGCTGATTCTTCATCCTTGTCAGATATCACCCTTGATGGCAATCCAATAGCTCAGGAGACATGGTACAAACACACTGTTCTCCATCATATGATGCAGCTCCGACAGCTAGATATGAAGAGAATCACAGTAAGAAATTTCTGTTTTCATCAAGTTTAATACATGCTTCAAACCAGAAGTAAAATGCAAGGGTTTCTGTGTATATGTGTATATTAAAAACACTATTTTTTTCTTAATTTATTATGGAACTGAATGGTGAATAGGTATTACAATATTTAAAATTTTAACCCTTTTCTTTAGTTCAGTATAAAGTAAGGGTTTGCATTTTTACTTAATTTAACATGTTTATTTTGAAAAAATAGCAGCAAATTCTGCATGTTCAGTTGCCATGTAACATGAGAGAGCCTGCAAAGCTTTTGGTTAGAATTTTCCTAACAGTCTTTACTGATTTGTTGTATAGCTGAGAAGAAACAGCACATTTCTTCCAAAGGAGTGGTCTGTTTGCTCTAAAACTGCTGTAATTGGTATCTTTTATTTAAGAATTTAATTGGTTTCTTTATTCAGCCTCCCTAGGGAGATCTGGTGATCACACAGTTTGTGTGTCTGTCTGTATTTCTCTCTTCCTAACCTACTCTCCCTGATAATTTCTGTTTCTGCTGCTCAAGTTCAAGTAACCTTGATAAGAGAGAGAGGATTCAGTCTCCAACATGCTTCTTGAAAATCCACTCCAGAGGATGAAGGACAATCATCAGGGTCTTACCATAATGCCACCTATTTTTCTTTAAATGTAGGAATAGTCTTGCTAATCCTTCTGTGCCCACTCAAAAGTGATGTGTAAGCATGACTTCTTACAGAGAAATCTGTCCAGCAGCAAACAACAATGACAGAGTGGTAACTTTTTGGACCAGGTGCTGATACATACACCTTCTTTTAAATGCTCAATTGCTTTGTACAAAGGCTGTACTGCATTGTAAATTGCAGATGATGCTTTTTCATAGAGCCAGGTAGGCTGAAAAATGTAACATGTGTGTGGAAAACATTAATTCTAAAAAGAAAGTGCTTTGGGACATGAGAATTTTGCTTCCATCATTGAAAATACTAAATACTTGTTTGTTCACAGATATTCCAAGCTTCAGGGGTTTTTATATTTTATGACTTTATGCTGACTTAATAATTGCTAATTACTTTGCTTTTAAAAACTGCTTTTATCAGTATTATTTCAGAAACTTGAGTTGCATAAAGAAAATATCTCTCCATCTCTCCACTTTAACCCTTGTCAAGAGGGGATGGATCCTGGTGGAAATATCAGTGATGGGGAAAACTGTAGGAAGAGCTCAAACTCTTTTTTACACTCTGTGAGATCTGTATGGGGGAAAGGTTGTCAGAAACTGACAGCCATGGGAAGAACTTAATCCGGGTTTGCACCTTGTTAAACATCAGAGAATCGACCACAAAGACAAAAAGCTACAGAAAACCAGGCTTCACCAGTTGTGCTACTCATAAACCTACTTGTAAAAATAATGTGGTTTACACTCTTTATTTGCCTTCTGTTTTTTGAGCCTTTTAACGTTTGAGCCTTTTAACGTTTGAGCCTTTTAACATTTTTCTCCACGTAGAGGGTACTATATATTTTCTCCAATAAAAACTGTTACCCAGATAATCATATGACTTAAGAAACTGGGATTTAAAGAAAAATAACAAGTATCATGGGATTTGTGGTAAAATTAAAGAGCTGGCAATCCCAAACCCAGCTATTCTGCCTAGCTCTGCAATATGCTGTTGCCCTCAGCTGTAAGGGTAGATCCTACCTGGTGGGGGAATGGACTTGCAGTGTTGAGTATGTGACTTGCACTCTAACGTAGTGTAAGAAACGAAACTCTAATTAAACTCTAATTACATTCATAGGATCTTTTCTTCATCAGCCTGAAGAACATTAGAACATTTAGTTCCATTTTGAACTTTAGCATTGCTTCCTCTTGTAACAGAGTTGGATGATTGTTGGGTTTTTTTCTGACTAGGAATTCTTCACTAACTTGTTCAGAAGCTTTTCTGCTCAAGAACTGAATTTTACACAATTGTTAGTTCTTATTTTAACTTTTCTTTTACTGAAGGATTGTCAAAAGTCTGGATGAGACTTGGAAGCTTCATTCACGTTTGGTTTCAAGTAGATACACATTCTTTGATGCCAGGCTTTTCCCACAGGATTTCCTAGAGAAAAAAAAGAGCCCTGGTGCAAAAATTTAATGACAAGTGTCTCTCCCTTAGGGCACTATTCAGAAACATAGAGGTGCCATGAAAATCAAAGACACTGTACTTAGAATAAAACATTTGTGCACTGTAATTGTTCTAATACCATTTAAGTTGGGGTAGATTGGCCTTTAGGGAAGGGATTGTGTTGTATTATGACAACTCTTAAACCCTGACCTGTGTGGAAGCTGATGTTTCCTTAGGCCACCTCATTCCTAAGCCATTTTTGAAGGTAAGATTCAAGCTCTTGAACCACTGAGGCATAGACCCAGTTGTGATGAAATCAGTGGAGGTTAAGCACCTGTAACGCTCTTCACTTGTTCATTGTCCACACAAGATGATTTTCAGCTGAAAACCCAACCACTTGGTGTTGTGTATCTAAAACATCAGCTCAATGGAAATCTTTTTCTCGCTTGACCTTTGGTAGCTCAGTCTAAAAGCTTAAAGACTGGGCAGGAGGCTGAATTATCATGGCAGGATGGACCCCTGTGTTCACTTGTGTTCCTGTCAGTAACTCACATTACACCTTTAGCTCACCAACTCTAATAGGGGATGGGGCTGGATGAATGGACCCATGGAACAGGTTTGTGCACAGCCCTACAGTCAGAGCAGGCTCAGGTTGTGTTTCTGATTATTTACCTTGTTAACTTGGCATGATGGTTGTTTTTCTGGGCACTGAAGCTTTTTTGCCTTGCTTTGTAGTTTGAACTTTTTCAAAAGTGGGCCTGCCCATTGGTGCTTACAGTTTGACTGGGACCTATTTCTTTTCTTCCACTCTTTTGTAATAGTAAGCAGAGATTGTCTGCAGATATGTAATAAAATATTTAAGTATTATTGAAATGTGTACATATTCCTTACTAAGGAGTTACATAACCAGAAACATTTGCTATCCACCACTACAGACTTCCTCAAGAGAATTTGCTATGTGTGTATGTACTCCTATATGTGTGTGTAAATATGATATATAATGCAAATTTTTTAAAATGCTGCCAGATTGAAAGACAAACTGTTTCTTTTTAGAAGTAAAGCTTTGCATTTTCCATTGAGGTTTTGCTATGTTTTAGAAGCCTTAAGTAAGAGAGCTGTGTTTGGTTTTGATTATTTGCTTAGACATTTCATTGCTGATCAGGGAGTAGGTTCTACTGCTTTATCCAGAATAGAATTCATTACTGTATTCCATCACTGCCAATGTTCTGAGGGACTTTTTTTAGGGAGGGCTCCCTAATTTTTTTTGTTTCCACTGGGAAACAAGATACTTAAGTGTGACTTTGTGTGACTTAAATCGTGTCATTTGTTGCAAGGAGCTTGTTTGAAGAGCGGCAGGGCAGTAGTGGGGAGGAACGCGTCCATTCCACTGCGGTTTTGCCCGGATTTTATGGTTCCCCCTTGGAAGACGCAGCGATGGGCGCTGCAGCGGGAGCGCGCGGGCGGCGGCAGGGGGCGCCATCGGCACGGGCACAGGTTTGTGCGCAGTGGCGGGAACGGGCCCCGGGAGCAGCACCCGTGCCTCGGAACAAAGGCACGGACACCAGCAGCACCGTCACGGGGGGAAACATGACACAGGGCTCCAGCTCTTCCCAAATCCTTTCTGAAAGAGAGCGGATGAAATGTAAAACACGTAAAAATGAATTGTGGCAAGGTTATCTAGGGGTTTGTTTCATAACTTTTTCGGTACTCTGGGAGTTTTTTTATTGGGTTCCCGGGAAATGGGGAACGGGCCCTTAATCTTACATGATTAATCTTACACAACACATGCAAGCAATCAAGAGATGCATATGTAGATGTGACCCTTGATCTTTATTCAGAGATTTTCTCTATCACTCTGCCTTTATGAATACTGAGTAAAGCTAAGGATGTATTTTCATTTTTGGCTAAGCTAACTCCTTTTAGAAATATATTAATGTTTTTTAAATGTCTGTAATTAGGATGAACTCTTGATCAAGGAAAAAAGTCTTAATTGGTTATACTTTTGTTAGAATGTAATTTGCACTAGTTGATTTTGATCTTTGTGTGGAGCCTGTGTTGGTAGGGAAGGTAAGGACTGACTTCAGTAGGGGCATAGACCCTCCTGCAGGGAAGGCAGTGTCATAAGGCACACGTCTGGGCTTTGAGAAGGAAGATACAGTAAGAAGAGATTTGTAGAAGCTGAGAGAAAACTGATTTAGGGAACTATATGGATGGTTGCTTTAAAGCTTGGGGCAAAACTACAGCAAGTTGTTTTGAAACTAATAAAATTAATGAAGGCTAATTTTGTATTAATGCAATTTTTTAATCTAGCTCTCACCTCTGCCAGTGTGAAACACAACACCAGCTCAGTTAGTTTGAAACTGAGTCTCTGAATGGCCAGATGTTTTCTGCCAAATAGAAGGGATAGTTTCTGCTTCCTCTTCCTTGGTGGTAAAGCTAGCTTACATTTCTCTTCTTTCTACATACCACTTTAATATAATCGAACTTCTAGGGAACGAGAAAAGTCCCTTAATTTAAGACTTCTAAACATACTTTGTTATTTGATATGATCAATGTGTTGAAAAGTCATTAGAGACAATGAAGGCAAAAGAATTGTAAAAAGCTTGTTTCTTTAGGAAGTCTAGTTTAAAAGCATAGATACACAGTCAAATGAAGTGATTTAATTAAAAATCCCCTGAAACAAATCTAACCTGCTCTCTAAAGCAAGGTATCACTAATGTTTGCTAGTGTTTGTCTTTTGTTTTAAGACTTGTGGTTTTTTACACAAGAATAATGTAATACATAATTAGGATAATGTTTGCAGTTCTTAAAAGTCTGAACCATATCTTGAGGAACAGTACATTTTTATTTTACATTATTAATGATGTATTCATATTTGTGACACATTGCCTGCATGGGGTTTATTTCATGATTTTCACAGCCTACCCCTGAACAGTCCCATTCATGTGTTGGATTTCATACTGTGGTACTTTGTAACAGAAGGCCTTCTGTATCCGTGTGTGCTTTTATTTTGTTATTCAGTTACTGGTGATTTCCTTTAACATGCACTGGTGACCTACAGAAGTCCTTCTAGCCTGGATTATGCTGCAATTCCATGAACACTAGCCCCTTGGAAATACCCTGTTTAGGAATAGCTTAAAAGCCCAGTAGCAGAGGAGGCTGCCAACAGAACTTCACCAGAGAAAGGCACATTGCTTTGAGAATTTAAAAAACAAAACAAAACAAAACAACAACAGCAAAAACAAACAAAAAAAAAATCAGGGGCTTTCCAGTTGAAGCTTAGTCTGTCCTATGGACAGACTAATACCCTATGTGCATTGAGGTACTCCTGTTTCATGTATGCTATTAGGATAAAGTCATGGAGGAACAGTTTGAAAATCTGTTGTTTAACCCCTTTTCAGACTGATGCCAAAATCCATGGTGTGTCAGTGGGTTTCAGGGGGACTGTACACAGATCAGAGTAAGTCTGCTACATGCACTGAACTTCTTTTGCTTTGGAAATTGTTTTCTTAAAAATGTAATGGCCATGCTAAGTGTCAAGTTCCTGTTTTATTTCATCTTCCAGTAAGCACTCACCCATGTGCTTAGGGGTTCTTACAATGCTCTAACATAGCATGTTTTATTTATGTAGAAATTTTGACATGTCAATATGTCTTACTGGTTGATGGTGCTTTCTGTTCATTTTTGTTTGTTAATTTTGTTAACATATAACTTTTCCAGAAATGAAAAGGTTTGGACAGGGGCTTTCTATTTTGCAGAAATGAAAGCATTTTTCATATATTCTGGGAAGAGGCTTCATTATAAACGCCCAAATGGCATGTGAAGTAAATCAAAATAAGTTAAAGAATGCTTCCCAAATATTTGTGTTGGAAGGACTCTACACTTTTTACTTCATAGTGAACATTTCTTTTGTTACTTGGAAAATATATGTTCTAAAAATACTGTGCTGTGAGAATGTTTAGACTTCTGTAAACAAGGGGCATCCAACCTAATATGGGTGTATTGCAGTATCAAATTGCTGTACCAGGAAAATGCAGCAGCTTCACTGTCATTGTTTAGAAATCAATGGCTTTCTTCTTGAGACTTCATGATTAGGCAATAATATTGATGAAACATAATGGTCATGGCTAACTTTGAAAATGTTCTGTTCTTCTCAAGTTCTGTTACTGATTGAGAAAAGCCAGGCCCTGGAAACAGTTTATGATGATGAAAATCAATCCTGGATTATGATTCAAGCATAAAGAGAACCCAGCTTTTTTTGTTCTGTGTGTTTTTTACAAAAAAAAAAAAAAAATTCCTGCTAATTGCAAAAAACTACTACAAAGCTACGAAGATATATTGCACTGTCGTATCTAAAAATATTTTTCATGGTCACCATATGCTTTATACTTTTTCAAAGACTCTTACATATATTACTTTTAACTAGCTTTATCCTCAGCATTTACATCTGAGTAGTTATTTATTCTGTTTTTCTTGACTTATTTATAATTAACAATTTCATTTATTTTAATACTATTTAGAAACATTAAGATGATAAAAATTCTAAAATCAGTTAAAATGAAAATTTACATTTAAAATACCAACACAAGAACCGAATTTATCAGTTATACTTTTCGGAACTGGCTTAGTTCCTCCCTTTAGGCATTTATTTTTCTTTTTATCATCCAGGAAGAAGAAAGACGTATGGCATCTATTGTAGCAAGGAAAGAGGAAGAAAGGAAGCGTGAAAGCCAAAGACAGACCTTGCTTAAGGTATTGTCTGGGGCTGTTCTAAGGTTACTGTCAACCACTTTACAGCAACTTATATCCAAATTTTTTTTTCTGCAGATATTATATTATATATCCCAATATGCCTCTATCTATTTTTACATCTTCAGCAGTGCACTCCATGACTGAAACTCTGTTCAGTCAAATATGCAAGGTTCACTTTAGCAGAAAGCCCCCATTGAACACGAGTGTGATACATGTCAGTGGATGGCAAACTTCATTTTCATAAATCCAGGCTAAAGTAAAGGGCTTCTCCAGTGATTCACATTTTTGGTCTCCCCTTTCCTGGTGAACACTCTGACTGCAGCCATGCAGGGTGTTCTGAAGTAGCTTTTCCTTCATTTTTTCCTGTTGAAGTTATTCCTTTCTGTGGATAGAGTGAAGGGGCCTTGAGGCCACAGCCAGAGTCCAGCTGTTGTCTCTGTCAGCAGAACTCTGATCTATCTTATCTCCCAGCCCAGCTGGTCTGGTTGGTGCTGACACACACGAGACAAAAGTGCCCCACCAGGGGACACCCTGGTGCCCTCCAGAGCACTCTTCATGGGGCTGCTTACTACATGGGCTGTGCTCCTAACAGGAGACCAAAGCTCAAGAATCTAGGAGTTTCTACATTCCATTTACTGTGTGAGTATCACCATTTCTCTCCAAATCCTTTTGTTTTGGAGGAAAAAAGTAACTACTTTTTTTGTCAGCCAGTAATGTCTATACAAACAATCTTTTTCAATTTGGAGGTCAAATAAACAAAAGTTGTTCATGTTCATACTAAGTTTCAAAGTAAGGGTGCCAGATCTTAGTAGCATAAAGAAATGGAAAAATTAGTCAAAATTTTCACACATGGTGTTGTCTCATGCTGTTGAAAATGTCTCTCTGACTAGGAAAAAAAGGTAGGTATTTATTTGTAGTTTATGTTCTTAACCATTGGTGTAATATTTCCTTGTAGCAGAGCGGTTGTTTGTCTTGGTGGCCTAGATTTTGAGGGGCTTATTGCTAGTGGAAAATTTCCTTAGAAGAAAAGATATTTTTAACACTTAGTGCCGTCATTACTCAATTTCAACATTAAATTTTAGACTTTAATTTTATCAAAGTGTATTTCCTATCTTCAAATAGTTAAGTGGCATAGCAGTCGAATACCAATATTTTTTCATATGATTTGATGATTTTATAGATATTTTGTTTGTGAATAGGTTGTTATGATTCAGGCTTTTTTCCTTTTCCACACATTTGAATTGAAGGAATAAATATGCTCATAGATACAATGTCCAGCAAAAAAAGTTGTCAACTATATGTTTCTTCATAGTTAAATCTGAAAAAATATTTAGAGAACTATGTTCTGCAACTTTCTTTTACCATCACATTTCTCCAACATTTCTTATGCTATATGAAGTGTAAATGAAATTTTAGGCACTTGCTCAGTAGCAAACGTTGTTTTCCTGTATACACTGCATTGAAAATGTTTATTTCACGAATGTCATCTCTTCTTTTTCCCTTGCTGATAATTGTCTGCCCAAACAGCAGAATTTCTTCATCTCTTTTTCCAGAATTCTTTTTTGTTGCTTCCAACCCACTCTTCTGGGAAAGTTTGAGATGCACTTTGAAATGTATAGAGAATGTCATTCCTTTCCAACAGTGGTTGAACTTAATATTTACTGGAACAAGAGAAAGTTACTGCTAGCACAATCTTCACACTTGTAAAATTTGCTTTATGTAGAAGGAATTCATGGAAGTTGTTGGAGTTCTGTAGGAATCCAGTAACCCACATCTGAGGGCTAACAAAGCAGTAGAGCTGTACAGTAATTGAGGTTGAGACCCTCACCCTGGAGAACAAACAGAATTTTCTAAAGACTGTTCTGATAAAAAACCTGATGATTGCAACTTCCCTCCCTTTCTGTGACATGGAGCTCAGTCATCATGGAGGTCTGTAAGCATCGAGCAGCTCGTGCTCTCTAACCAGAGAGCACCAAAACTCCCTGGGCAAAGTAAACATGATCTAGAGTTTTGAGCTCTTTAAAATGGAAAAACTTGCAGAAGTAGCAGTTTCCATGTCCTAAGTAGCTTAATGTCACACTTTCATAAGTTGTGGATTTATTATGTTACTTTTCTTGTTTCTTTATTGCAAATTTTGTGAAATTATTTGCTGTCACTTATACAAAATAGCACTCGAATGATGTATTGATTTTAATGCATAACCACCAGCCACTAGTACAGCTTCTTCAATTGGAAACATTTAAAATGTTTTGCTTAAGTAGCATATTTCAGAGCAAACACATGTGCTGATCCTGCCCTGTCATGCCTTTTGGTGACTTGTGTATCTTGTTTCAGGAAAAGAAGCGGTTAACGATTGGTAACATTGCTCGGCAATGGGAGATCCAGCAGAACCAAATTGCTCTTGAGGCTTCTTTAAACAAAGATAAAGAAAATGAGCCCTGCCAGATCAATGGCAGTGCTGCATATGTGTTTCCTGAAGAAAGCAGGTATTTTATTGGGTGATGCTTTTAGCTGTTCATGTCTGAAGTTCCAGGTTAATACTCACCTCTGAGATCTCACTTTATTTCATGATCAAAAGTACTATATATGCAAATCAACCCTGAAAAGATGGTTAACTTTGCTTTTGACAGTTAGTAATAAGTAACATGTTTAAAAAGAAATAAAACAGCAACTCATTGCCTAAAGAACTGCAAGCTAAATTATTATGTGATTTTGCTAAATAAAGGACAACTTCATGTTTACAAGAAATATTATTGTGAATTCCTGAGCCTTCTTGAGGCTGTTCATTTCCTTAACAGCTTAGGTTGTTATCTTCAGTTTAAATTAACAAAATCAGCATTATGAAGATTTGTAATCTCTTCGTGTATCAAGAGGTTTCATAGTTGTATTCAGGCTCTTAGTTTGAACTGCAGCATTTTTTATTGGACTGCTTTCAAACTCATGATATTTTAACAGTAGGAGTTACCAGTCTTAGTTTTATTCTCAAGAAAATTTTAGTATTCTTGGTTTAAATGTAAAAGAATAAAAGAATAAAATAATAACAATCATTATATGACTTTCTAAACCTGTAATTTGTGCTTATCTTGAGTTGTCTGTACACTTGAGGTCCAGCCAGCTGAGTGTATCATGTTGGAAGTAGGGCAAAAGGAGACAGGAGTCAAGAATACCTGGATTTATTGCTTAATTTTAAAATTGCTCTTGTGAATTGGAAAGGTCACATTATTTGAAAGAAATGCTTGAGTTATTGCTTACGTCCACTTTTACATTTCATATAGCAAACAGAATGTGAAGGGGACGTTGCTTAAATAAATACATTGTTTGAAGTTTTGTTTAGATATTTAAAGCAACATGAAACATGCTAGGTTAGCATTCTGAGCTAAAATTTTAAAGTCAAGTATTAAATATGAATGAACTCTTTATTTAGTTCGACCCAACCACCAACTCAAATACACCCAGACCATTTCTGCTGAAAAAGTAGAACAAATACAGTGTTACTTGATGGAAGGAGGGTTTTCCAGTCTTTAGTGTATTTGAACCAGATGGAGTACTGAAAATGAATGAATGCTGAGAAATGCCATTGTATTTGACAGTTGAGTTTTGGTAAAAGAAAGGACTGTTATTCAGTAGAGTGATGATATTATTTCAAAATCATCTCATTTATATCACTGTATTTGTATTTCCTCTACAGATCTCTTGATACAATCCTGAGCAGTGCAGTACAAGGCTTGTCTGTTCTAGAGTCTCATTTAGTGGAGGTGGAAGGAGACACTCTTGGCTTGTATGGTGCTGGGGCACTGGAGTGCTTGGATCGAAACTGGAGTGTTCAAACAGCTGGCATTATTGCCACAGTCTCCTTTATGTTCATAGAATTTGATGAAATTGTTCAAGTGTTAGCAAAACTGAAGACAAAATTTCCTAATTGTGTGGTGAGCATGCCTCATATTTCAGCTCTGAACAGCTATGGAATATGTGTTTTCTAATAGACCCTTACTTTAGCCTAGCCCACCCACAAAGTGCTTTCATGTAAATAGATACAGTTAAGAATTGCATATTTCCTTCTGTTATAATGGTAACCTTGATACTTAAAAATCAGTAATTTACATTTAGATTTATTTTCAGACTGATCTTTATTTCTTTTAATTCTTTGACCTACCTAATTATTTTTAAGCTGCAAAACTGTGTAAATAGAGTGTTGTTCTGTACTATTGTTATGCATCCATGGTATCAGGAAGACTTCATTTGTGCCATGAGTTCAAAGAGCAAATTGCTGATAGGATAAAAAGATGAAGATTAGAAGGAATAGCTAACTAAATCAGCACAGTTAATGAAACCCCTCAGTTCTTGATGAGGAAAAGCAACATGAATGAGAGGTCTCTTCAGTATGTCTCTGTTTTTTCCTTAGTCATTAAAGTCAGTCATTTTGATGCAAATAGTAAAATAGAGATAACGAACATAAGCAACTTGTAGCTCAGATGGATTGGCTCTGGAGCTCCCTGCTGCTTCTCAAAATTTTGAGTATAACAAAACTTAATTGTTTAATTGAGACTGATAAATTTGTGGGGAGCTTAAGACAAATTTATCTGTCTTAGTGAAACAGTTGTTTCACTGTGGGTGGGGGACAATTTGTGAGTGATAGCAGAATCACAACTAAATTTTTATCTTCACCATCAATTTTTCCTCCTTGCTTTTCCCACAGTAATTCTACTGTGTAGCATACACCAGGCTCAAAGGAACATTAGTGTAGGGCAGGATATGAATTAGGGCAGCACCCTGTGCCCAAAAAGGGCAGAATATTTTAAAAGCATGTCTTGTACTTTTATGTGTAGATATTGCAGGTGCTTTTCTTGCAGAATTAAAGTAGACATTGTTTAGGTAGCATCATTGCTTTATGTAGCATTGAAAATATTCCCACTTTAAGTAAAGAATTTACAAATTGCTTGGGGCTCATAAGGGATGTCAACATTACATGTAATACAGCACTTGCTTGATACATTGATGTGTTTTGCTACAGAGACCTCAAATGAAATGAGCTCAGTTGCTTCATCAGACACACAAATGTTACACTTTGAAATTTGAGTGGCATCGAATAGAATCACTGTTTTCACTCTTTATTGTTTCCTTATTTAATTGATTGGGGTTTGACTTTCTTTAGCACCTGAAGTTTAAGGAGACGAATCTGGTGGCGCTGCAGCAGTTCAACGCTCTGGCTGAGATGCATCGCATGGAACAGTTGACAGTTGATCCTCAGGGAAATCCGGTTGTCAACTTCACTTTGTGGAAGTACTATGTTCTGTTCAGACTGAACCATTTTAATCTACAGAAGATAAATGGAGTGAAGGTAGAGTGGTGTTGCTTCTTATGATTGGTCTTACAGGATAAATTAGTGTTGTTTTTAAAAGAGCAGATGAATTCCTAATGAAATGAGCACAACCCTGTCAGTGTCTTCTCAATATTAAGGGGGAAAAGATTTAAGTAGACTTCACCATGTAATTTCTTGTGCAATTAATATTAAAATTAATATTTTTATTAAAATTATGTGAAATGATTGTTAAAGAATTGCATGATTTTACTTCATTTTAAGAAGCACTTTTTATTGTTTTTGAGAAAATTGAATACTTATGCAAAAATGTGTTTGACAAGCTCCTTAGTAGTTTACTGTATATAATTATTTACAATTGCCAGTTTTACAAAATACCATAGAATCATATTTTCTGCTTTAAGCCTGTTACAGAAAAAGTCTATCAAAGAGATTTTAAAAAAAAGTTTTTTCTGCTTGCTACGTACAAGATTTTTGGGGTGGTTTTTTTGTTGTTGGGTGTGCATTTTATGTTTAAATAAATAGAAAGTTAGGACACTAATATTGCTGTTCTTTTTACTTTGTATTCCCCTTTACATCAGTTGAAAGTAAATTTATTCAAGCATATAAACCAGCTATTTTATCCTTGGGCTTTGATCATAAAGGGAATGAAAATGTTACAATGCAACATAATGTTTGAATGCACATTCAATTTTAAATGCTAAATAAGTTTAAGAGATGTTATGGAAGTTAATTAGAGCAAAAATAATACAGAGCTTTAGCATTTAGATCTAGTACTTTAATTTGGTCATCATCATATGTTTTGGATTACTTGTTATCTGATCCAGCCAAAGCTGGATGTTGTGGTTTACTTGCTTTTAGTTGTATAAAACATGTATTAGTTACTCAAAAGAGTAAGAGTGGGTAAAGAGCTTAAATGAATTAACTAGCAAGGAAAGGATGGATAGAAATAGGACTCACTCCAACAGCACAGTATCGTGAAAAGGAAGAAAATATAGCGATAGTAATCCCATAAAAAATACAGAATAACTTCAAATTCAGTACTCTGCTGGAAAAACGCTCTTGAAATTTGATTTTAAAACTATAAAGTTTATTTCTTTTTTTACTGCAACATATTTTCAAAATCGACTAGTGATTCAGATGAAAAACAAATAGAAGATAAATCTTTTGTTTGGTCTTCATGGAGAAAGAAAGTAACACCACCATTTCTGTAGACTTTTTGTTACAATCTCACGGTCAACAAATTCAGCCTCTGAGGGAAAACTTCGTATTTAATAGCTCTTGGGGATTAATTTAGTAAATGGAGCACATGTAGCACAGCATGATTTTATGTAGGACATATATCAGATCTTAATTATGTATGAAAAGAACATTTTTATCCTCAACAAACTTTTTCAGCCAGATCACAGTACATGAAGATGTGCATACAGAATTTTTTTCCTAGGGTCATTAATAATTTGAAAAGTGTCTTAGGTAGCAGAAGAAAGAGATGAGCTCTGATGATGTTTTTCATTGCCCTACAGCAGAAGCCATGATACCCAGCTTTGCAGATGTGTATTACCTATTGGATTAACATGAGTAATAGAAAATTCTATTTCAATGTAAAGAACACAACCGCTGAAGTGATTTTCAGACCTTAGATTAGCCCTAAATAACAGTTTCAGATGACAGAAAGGGAAATGTGCATATTCTGCTATTCTGATTACCATTTGTGTGCAATGTTTGTGGAGACAATATTGTGTTGTCAGCTCTGAGGTATGCAGAGTTGCAAAGTAAAAGCAATAGATACTAACTGAATTAACTAAATAAATTGCATCAATCTAGCACTTTTAAACTGTAAAAAACCTCTTTAAGAAACCTTTTATTTTCTTCCCAGGCTTCCCCTGGCATTCCAGTTAATATTCCAGGCTAGAGGCTGAGTGTTGGTCTCCCCCTAACAATGATTGTGTGCCCTTGTCCAGTTGTTACATTTACTAACTGTGAAGAAGCAAATTGTCTTTATTGAGCTACTACTCAAAACTTCTCCCAGTGATAGTAATCTCAGATTAATTCTAACTTGTTGAGGTTTGAAGTTACCAAGTTACTAAACCCTTCAGACTGCTGTCCACCCAGTGGTATGGAATAGAGTGTGACAGATGCATCCCTTTCCCTGAGCAGGGCCTGCTGGCACAGTCAGTGCCTGCTCTGTGCACTTGGCAAGGAGCAGGCATAAAGCCTTACATTTATGTGATACTACCGTTATAATCTTTTTGTGATTAATGGAGCAAACAATGCACTGCACTAAGATAGAGAACATGAGTTTGTGTGAGCTGGAGAGTGTATTCAGCATTGCTGTCTCTGTTGACCTGGTCCTTATGCTTCTCTTAACATAAATAAATACATCAAAATCACTTATTTCTCCAGCAGGCATTTCTGCCTGCACTGGGCTTTGTTTTCCTAGCTGCCTTCTGTGCTCTTTGTTTTAGACCTGGCTTCTGTTACAGATTGTTCAGCAAGGTCATCTACTCCAAGGCTACTAAGTAAGACTTAATTTTAAGTGAAAATTAACAACTCCACTGTAAAAATGGAATTGACTTCACATTTCCAATTTCCTGATCTGTGTTTTGACTGAATTTACCCCTGAATTATGCTGTTGCAGTATACTTCAGGCAAGCATCGATTGTATAGTCTCTAAACATTACACAAGAATACAATAAAAATCTGTTAATGTGGGTCAAAATTCCATTTTATGCGCACATTTCAATAACACAGAATACAGAGTTTGTCTGGAAGTGCTTAGTAAATATTTTGTGTATTGAAGTGTATTTAATAATGGGTTGCTTTCCCAAAGTATGTTATAGGATAAATGGAAATTAAATTTTGTCCAGAAGTTAAGAAGTCAATGAATAAGTTTAGTTGTCCAGTGTTATCCAGGTCAGATTTAGTGATCATAAAGATTGCTTCTGCACTCAGTACAAAGCCAGGAGTCCAGAAACTGTGCCAACAAACTTCTGGCAGTTGAAGTCAGTTCATAGTCTGGCCATCAGGGAGAAACACAGGCCATGGTCTCCAGAGATTGCAAGCCAAGACAAACAAAAGATAATAACCACCACCACCAAAGAATGAATCTCTTCCACTTTCTTTACACTTTTCAATTTTCTATAAAATGAATCCTGAAAATTTTTCAACCATTGAAAGTTAGTTTAAAGAGACAGCTGGAACTTAATATTGAAACAACAGTATGGTAGACATTTAGAGAAATATAATGAGTGAACACTTATTTTCAGGAGCTGAAAAATGCAGAGAAAACATTTTTTCCCTCTAAAGCCTCTCTTTTATAAAACCTTTTCCATGATGCTGCCAAAATAAGAGAGTCTGTAAGTTATCTTTCACATGTGCATGCCCAGAATCTTTCTGTTTCTCCAGCATAACTTAATCAGAAATTTTCCAGACCAAATAGACCTTTTGTAAGTGCATGCAGTATGGAGCAGAATTAATATGTCTGGCCTTCAGAAAATGAATGTAAGAAACCTTTTTGAAATTCCTCATTTCACGAAGACTATTGTGAAGCACAGGGCAGAATGTATATACATAAAAATATCCAGAATGACAGGAAATAAAACAAGCACCAGTACCTCATTTGGATTCTTCTAAAATACATTTAAAGTGCCAGTAGAAGCAAGTCTATGCTTTGAAGATGTGCCTGTAACAGATCTGAGTGCAGTGTTCTATATAACAAATTTCAGTTAATTCTCAATGTGCATGTGTAATGAAATATTAATGTGCTAATTCTGAAATGTAATTTTTTTTCTTTTTTCTTCCCACTCTCTCACAGGTCACTGAAAACGATATTGTAAAGGCAGAAAGACTCTTTGGCATTCTGGCATATGTGGCATCTTCGGAGCTGCCGCATTATCGCATGCTTTCGTTATTTGGAGAATCCAGGTAAATACAAGGAACAGAACTGCAGTTTGTCCAGAACGTGTTGTTTAACTCTTTTGCACGCTATTATGAT
Organism: Dicaeum eximium; assembly: GCA_013396995.1. Lineage (NCBI taxonomy): Eukaryota > Metazoa > Chordata > Aves > Passeriformes > Dicaeidae > Dicaeum > Dicaeum eximium. Next base: position 928,190 of record VWZP01009918.1, on the reverse strand, counting down.
AAATTATTTTTAGGTAAAAAGATAAAAATTTCACAAATACCATCTTCTAGAAGATAGGTCCTCTGCATAATACCCAGGTGTTACCATCTCCTGGTCCATGTAGCCAGAGGTTTTCCCAGAATTTGGATGAAGTCTGCTGAGGAGATGAAAAGGAACATGCACACAAATGAACTGCATGTTCAAGTCTCCATTTATACTGAGATTGCTGAAGACTTGTGGACCTTCAGGATGAGAACTGGTTATTTTTAGTGGGTATTCTACAGTGGCTAATTAATGGTTAACAGATTTAAGAGTTGTACTGTAAAAAACGGTGCCAAACCTCCCTATTTTTAGTCTTCTATAGACAAATACTTAATAAAAGTTAAAGCTGCAAGACTTCCTATTTAGGAGATGGTATGCGATAGATATCAAAGTCAATTGTTTAGAGACAAATTAATGAAGGGACATCTAGAGTCATACATATTTTGAATAACTTGGGGATGCAGTGTACTTCAGAACTCAAAAGTGTTTGTTCAAAAGGAGAACCCCCGCCTCACAACAGCTAGAAACATCTGCACTTATAAGTTTTCAATAATTAGGATTGTAAATCTCATTTCACAGGAGGAAGCAATTCCATTATCTGCTGGAGGGAAAGGGAAAGAAATCTGGGGTTGGGAGTGAGGAAAGTAGTGATAACAGAAGAAGTGGAGGGGAAAGCACAGCTCGAGCAATGTTGAATTACATGACAAAGGATTTTCACATGGAAAAGCTTGAGGTAAAATATATCATTACAATATTTACATTACATTACAACATTTATATTTTCTGTTGGTAACCTTAGGCTGCTACTCTTCAAATTCATCTGTACATCAAGTTTCAGTTGTACTATTGAGAATGGGGGTTTTACAAGATCACTACTTAACATATTTACATATCTGATCAAACATTTTATCTAACTGATCTTTGTCTCAGAATACTGAAAAATGCTCAGTTTCTGTCTTTGGTGAAGTGATTCCTGAACAGTGCCACAGTCTCATAAATACATTATCACCTACAAGCCATATGGAGTGAGCACAATTTTCTTAGGGAAAAAACATATATTGCACGTTAGATTTTCCCTGAATGAATTGGTGAAGAACAACTTCAGACAACATGTGAGATAGTGCAGGCTGTAGTAATAAAAAACTGCTTCCTAGCTTTTAAGTGAGCTACAGGAAAATAAATATATAGGAGAAGTGTTAGGTTTAATTATTAATAAAATTGCAAGCTGGCTTGTTTCAGACAAGGGCATCAGTCACGCTTGTTTTAGTTTGTGTTTCTGATCTGCTAACTCTTTTGCTTGAGCAGAGGGAAATTGTTCCCAGGGAGAATATGATTTTTTCAGCCACAGTTGCCCTTCTGAGCAATCATCATGAGTTCTAACTGTAGGCGCTCTGCTTCCCACATTTGTCCCATTGTTTGTTTTTTGATTATGTGGAAATACATAAATCCTCTAGTGCAAGAAATTAAATTCAGTAATCACTGAATTCTGTTATTTTGTTGTGGTTTTATTATCTCAGATCCACAGCATAAAAGGGAGATGGTGACTGCATGTGTGGAGAGGTTAAATTAAGAAAACATTTTAGTCTCAAAAGCTGTGATAGTAGCTCTTAAATCTTTGAATGGCATGGAGTAAGACAATGAAGTATTCCTGTTGTCCTTTACCATGGAACCAGCCCTATAACAAAATAAAATTAACTTAGTGTTTGTACAGTCCATTAAATAAATGCATTGTTTTCTCTTCCCAGTGCAGCAATTCCCACCTTGTCCTTTGCTGTAGCATTGTGCATGTGGCAGCAGGTACAGTAGGGTGCCACAAGAGTACATCCTGCCAAAAAGGATTCCTTCCAGCTCCCCAACAGCAGTAAACTAACATCATAAATGTGATTGAAGAAGTGTATTGCTAAATATGACAGTCTTGGGTCTTTGATTAATAATCTGGGGTTTTAGCTGCGTCTGCTGGAAAGCATTTTCTCACCTTTATTAGTCACTAAAAAATCTTTTGTTTTGGTGGCCTGAAGCATGATCTAACGTTTTTAACAATGCTACCATCCAAACTAGTTAGGTATTTAGCTCCAATGTAACTTACTGTTCAAAGTTTGACATTTTATAGAAACTTTACAGAAGCAGGGATTAATACAGTTTGAGTTATTAAAATGCAGAGGTAGTAGTTGCACAAAGCATCTATCTTTTTATTGTTATTAAAAGCTCAGCTTACTTCAGTATCTAATGTAACACATTAGGAACCAGCTCTTGCCAGAGTGACTGTAGAAAAGGATGAGTACTGGCATGTTTTTCTATGACAATGTTCTTGTTGGGGCAGGTAGAGAAATATCGACTTTTCAATTGTTGTACTATAAGGATGAAATTCTGGCAAGGGAGAGAAGGAAAAGTAGTTTAGTGTTTAATAATTTCTGTAAATTTTCACTGCTATGCTAGAAAGCAACACAAATTGTAATGCTAACAGATATTTATGTAATTACTTGAAAGTTAATTTCAGATAAATTAATGGCTTAATATAGTATGAATATTAGGAATACATTAAGGTTCTGTGGCCACACTCATAAAAGCTGGACATAGACCCCGGGCCATGCAACTTAAAACCAAGGGGAGAAAGTACACAACAGCATCTCCCAGCTAATTGCTATGTTCTTTAATTCATTCAATTTTTGAGGATTTGCTTGTTTAACCTTTTTTTCCTTTTTCTTATATATTGTGTAATTTTTCTCTCATGCAGGAAATCAAAGAAAGAAAAACATTTTGCCAGACATATGTTGAGAACTTAGTGAAAGAAGCAGCTGACATCAATATGAAAAATGAGTCGTTGCAGAAGCTGTGGCCTCAGATGTTCATAGAACTTGTCAGAGATGCAGTGATAGAAATACGCAATAAAAACTCCTACATGAAACTCTGCCTCCAGCGGATCACCGATCAGAAGCAGTAGAGCCGAGGCGTGTTGTCCTGCAGGCTTTTGGGTCACTATTCTCTCATGTTTTACAAACATAAACCAATAGAACATAAAAATTCTCATCACTGGGGCATACTTCACTTCCTCCCCTGAAGGGATGCCTTTAAATCTTAATTAACTCTTAATAGTTTTGAAATAAATGTTTACTTTCATACTGCTTTACCAGTGCTTCCTTGGCGAACTAAAGTGATAGCAAAGAAATAACTTGGTGATTGTTTTACTAAGTTCTTGTTTATTTTTTTCTGCTACCTTGATTCTGTAGTGCTACAGCATTGATTTTTAAAGAACAAATTTACGAAGCTTGCCTTATTTTTATTGAACACTTTTCAGTTGTCACTTTTTTGACTGCTGCTGTTTAAAAAAACCCAAGAATAGTAGCTGAATTTTTTATGACCAGAACCCAATAAATTATTTTATACCCTGAACTCTATGAAGACTTATTATTGTTGTTTAATTTGTCAGATTATAGAACTCTTTCACATGAGAGTGCTCGGAATATTGACATTTAATCAGCCTAATTCTCAACTGAACAAATTGCCCAAACCTAATTTCAAATGTTTTTCATCAATTTCAGTAATAAGATTGTGTGAATTGTTATAGGTAAAATATTATTCCAGGGTATACTCACTTGAGCTTTATTTTTATTTGTTAAAATATGTTAATATAATTTATTTTGTTTCTGGATAATTAACTTATTAACTTCTGAGGTTTGCAAAGATCAAATGAGCTAAAATGCATGCACTACATTTGGTAGGGGGACTGATAACTACTATTCAGTTGTAATTAATTTCTGTGACTGTGTGAAATTTTCATATTATCAATAAAAATAAATTCTTCACTTTTACCTTTCACAGATACTGTAAAGGAGTACTGTGTGCAAAGAAAAGACTTCTCCTTAATGCTGCATGAAGAGTTGAGATACAACTTGCCCTAAAATCAACTGAACGGGTAGAAAAAAAAACCCCATTCCGTAGTACAGTAACTACCACAATAAACACCTTGCTAGCTTCTGTCCAGAAATTGAATTTAGGAAGCGTTAGCAAGTCCAGCTGATTGCTGTGGGTAGCCTTCAGATGCAGGTAGAAAGTTGTGCCATTTAAATTTAATTTTTTAGTTCCATTGTATCTTAACTAAAACAATCCGAAACCTTTGTGCCTTTTTTTACTTTTTTTACTTAATTACAACTGTTCTTATTTCACTTAGCTTCATTTATTAAAAAGAAACTAAAGAAAACTTCCTGCAAGGGTTTCTGTGACTCAAAAGTAAATTTATTTTTAAACTGTTTCTAGAAGCTATGTCAAAGCAGAGATGCAGATACAGTTTAATGCGTTTTATGCCCAGAAAATCATGGAATCATGGAAGTTTTGGGTTGGAATGGACTTTAAGGACCATCTAGTTCCAATGCTCTGCCAGAGGCAGGGACATTTTTCACTAGAGCAGATTGCCCCAAGCCATGTCCAGCCTGGTCTTGAACACTTCGAGGGCTGGGGCAGCCACAGCTTCTCTGGGTAACCTGTGCCAGGGCCTCACCACCCTCACAGGAAGAATTTCTTCCATATATCCAATCTAAATCTTCCCTCTTTAATTTAAAGCCATTCCCCCTTGTCCTGTCATCACATGCCCTTGTTCAAACACCCTCTCCAGCTCTCTTGGAGCCCTCATAGGCACTGGAAAGTGCTTTAAGGTCTCCTGTGACTTGTCCAGACTGAGCAGACCAAGCCTTGAATGAGTAGCCAGAATTAGGTGGTCACAGGTATTTTGGGGAGTACAGTCTGCTTGCATTCAGGTCAAGGTACATCTGTGCTGTCTGACAGAATCCTGTTTCAGAGCACATGGCAGGTCAACAGTCATGTGGGTACTGTTAAATGCAATTTTCCATTTGGTTCATGTTGTATTTGCAGGTAGTTGCTTTTCAGTCTTCAGAATGTAGTGGAGGTTAAGTAACTTAAATTCTAAGGAAGTGTTAGAATTCCTAAAGAAACTGCTCCAGCAGCTGATAGAATTTAATAGAAACAATCACCTATCTGGGTTTTTTGAACTGCTTCATGGAATTTATAATAACATTAATTTATTTGGTGGGATTTTTTTCTCCTTTCCATTAGAAAGTTGCACTCTGAAGTTTTATGGTGCATTTTATTAAAGAAACAAATTAGGGCCCTGCAAAATATGAGAAAATGAGTTTACATTAGAGAAACAGCCAGTATAGAAATGATCATGCAATAGGTTTTTGGATCTATCATTTACTTTACATAATTTCTGTGCCAAGGGGGTGCATGAAGCAATTCCAGCTTCTGCATGGGGACAGAAACCTCAGCAGCTGTGTGAAAGTGCAGAACTCTCCTGATGATGTAGCTGGAACAGATGGGCCCCTTTTGAATCAGATTCAGCAACAGTAAAAGAGTGGAAAAAAATGTTTTAAGAAGGTCGTATTGGTCTAGAGGAACAGGAAGTCCTCCATGGGAAAATCAAGAGAAAAGCCAGACTTTCTGATATTGAGTCTTTAGAAGCATATAATCCTGGTTTGAGGCTTTAAGGTAGGCTCTTGAAAATATGAATCAGAGGGTATTGATGGGGAGCTGTAGAAACATCTTAAAATGCTCTGTATTCCCAGTGCTCTGTGAATGCTGCCAGTTTGGACTTTTTTCACTAACAGCAGCTGTTTCATAACAGGTTTGCTAAATGGCTGAAGTGAGGGAAGGTAGGCAGCTATTATAAATGAAGAAAAGATTAATGTTGAGCTCATATGTTCTTTTCACATAAAACCAGTAGGAAAAAAAGGAACTTATGTTTTCACTAATTCTTTTTAGCAGAAAAGTGATGGATTAAAGTGATGTTAGACCTTAGAATACACAGAATTTTCAGCAAATGGAGGATCTTAAAATTGTTAGCATGCTATATGCTGCTTTTGTGTTTACCCATATAATTTCTTAATTCATAGAGACTCATGAGATACATTCCTGTAGTTGCTTGTTAGGGAGTTCCCAAGTACCAAAAAATTTGAAGGTCATATAAGCAGCAAGTTCTTAGATGTACTGGAATTTAAGTGCCACATATATGAACTTTCTATGGCTACAGATGTAAATTGATGAGTTAAAATAGCAATTGATATTGAAGCTAGGGAACCTGTGATCCTCTCGTGTAGCTTGACTTCTGCACAAGACAGGAGCTGTTACTGTAAAATATCTGTATGTTAACTAGAAATCACCTTGAGGGTTAAAAAGATATTGTTTCAAGTATTTTGAAAACTTTTTGTATTGACTTTTGGATTATTTATGCAATTGACTTCTTTCCTGAGACAAATTTCTTCTATGTCCAGACAAAAGCAAATAATAATGCATGATATTTTTTTCAGTTTCATTTTAGCGGTTTCATGCACGAAGGCCCCATTATGTCATGCAGAGTCACTGTTTGTTACGTAACTGAAATTTGATCTTCAGTAAGGAGACTGATGAGGAGCTGTATTTCATACATTTAACACAGGATCTGAAGAAGTAATAGAGCTGCATTTTTGATGCCACAGTGGAGCAGGGAGAATAAATTCACTTGATGCAAACCAAAAGCTGATGCTGTCAGATATGAGGAAGAAAAAGGTACTGGGAAGAGGTTTTAACTGAGCATAGAAGTAACACTGCCTGGGACCAAGGGGTACATCTGAATCCAGAAACAGCTGAAAATGTTTTCCATTATAAAAAAGTGAATTATCTTGTTCCACTGCTACAAATGTATTTTTATCATGTAAACCACATAAAATAATGACAATAATAAAAAGGCTAACCTATTAAAACAGATCTGCACATTAAGTTAGGCTATTGTGGAAACAGAAGTGACTCCACAATCTATGTATACATTCCATAGTTTCAGGACAAGTGGATGCTTTTCTAACCAGAATTATGGGCTGTAAAAGTGACAACGATGCTTCCAGTTTCTGTTTCTTATCATAGTGACACATCAGGATGAATTGGGTTTTGTTAGCTGGTTTATTTAAAGAAGCTAAAGCAAATACTTGATATTTCTTCTTATTAAGTAATAGTCATAAATATGTGATTTAGATTGGGAGGTCAAAATCACAATAGCAGCTATTTGGTTTGATTGGGAAAACAGACTCCTTGGATGTTTTTCTGTTTCCACATCACATAAACTCTGCTACATCTTGAAGCCCAGTTCCAGTGAAATTATTTTTCTTTTTAAGTTGGAGGCATCAGATTTTTGGAGATTTGTTAAGTATTGGTGTTTTGCTACATATGTATAGAACAAGCAGTGGGAAGGAGGAGACTGGCTGTCACTTTGTTCTACTTCTGATAAGGTGGCTTTTACTCCAAAGTGAATATAAACGGATTTATTTTTTGCATACAAAAAAGGAATTAGTGTGGGCTACGCTGACTTGAGACAATCTTACAGGAAGCTGAGAGATATCTGCTTACACGCATCACCTCAGAGCTGGATTTTCTTGAGCATGAGCTAAAAAATTGAATCTAAGGGACTGTTTATTCAACCCAAGTATTAATTTTGTTGGCAAGCTTTGCTAGGCTTCTGCTCCCAGGAGAAGAAGGAAAAGCTCATCTGTAGGAACTCTTGTCTCTGTTTGCTGTGGTGAAAACAGCATTTCTTTACAGGCTGTGTGTTGAGCCTTATATGCCATACTTCTGTACAGATGGAGTGGACAGACGCTTCTGCTTATTGTATCAAACATCAGGAAACACTGGTGAAGAACTGAGAAGTCTTAATGGGGGAAAATGTGACTCTTCTCAAATTGTAAGTTCTGTGGTTTTGGTGGGAGTTTTTTCAGTTATGGATAGATGTTTTACAAGCAGAAACAGATTTGACTGACATAAGTAGACTGAGTGTATGAAAAAGTGGAAAACTGGAAGTTTGAATATTTATCCCAAATCCAGCATTAGAAGCATCCAGCATGCTCAGGCAATGCGTTTGTACAAGGTAACCCCATCATCCTTACTACTGATACACTGGCTTGAAGAGGCCTTTGTGGGTAGTAGTTTTATCCAGCTTTTTGGAAAATCCAGACTGATGGCTTCCTGGTTGCTGTGGACTTTGGTACACTATGGAATAATGTGATCAAGAGAGCAGAATCATATTTCTTGGTGATGAATTCTGTTGGTTAATGGCATGACAATGCTTAATCCCATCTTTCGTTGCAATTTCCCAATTAGGCAGGTACTTGCATACTAAGGAAAATCATGTGTGCAATCTTCATTATATAGTGCATGGCATCTGGTGAATCACTACATCCATAACTTGGACGTTTTCCACTTTCAAATTATTCCTTTCACTTCTGTTTAAGTAATATAGGTATTTCAGAGGTTAAAAGCTGCAATTAGCAGTACTCCATTTTACACTTAACAAAACTGGAACTTTTAATGAACACTGAGTTGGTCATAAATAAGTGCATTCCTTCTGGAATTCTAGACATGGATAACATAAACAGCATTAACCTTTTCGAAACAGCAGGACTGATACCTTTCAAGGGTCCAGGTAATAATGCAAAGTCTTTCTGTATGTGGTATTGAGCACTTAGCACAGGAGAAGATATCCCAGAATGATAATGGCTTCCATCTGTTTATAAATGTATCATTAGACAAGAGATGGTGAAGTTAATTCTGACTACAGTAGTGAAGAAATTGTGGCTGTGAATGTGATGTTTGTCCTACACGCTCACATAGTCTAGACATCTTACTTGGTCATGCAAATAGCAGTGGTCACACTCAATAAAAGAAATCATTGCAATATGTAGAGAAGCTGTGACTTTACAGTGATAAAAATGCTGAGCTCATTGATTAGCTATTATATGACACTTAGAAATTATACTGTGATACAATATGTGCTGTGGTTTGTGTTCTATTTGGATATATAACACATTTGCTGCCTATTTGCATTAGGCTTCAATGATCTATGCTTCCTCATAAAATAATTCTGAAGAGTGGTGAAAGAAGCACCAAGTACAGCTTTTCTAAGTTTCTAACTCAGCACTGACAATAGAGTATTTTAGGCTTCATACGACTTGTGTATGCTGGGTAAACTACTCATGTTGGAGCTCTCAGAGTCATCTGACTATGAAGCAGAGTGTAAGTCCCCTCTGCAGATGTACTAATGCAAGGTTTAAATGCAAGTTGACATGCTGCTGAAAATTCTCAAAGGTATTTGCATTGATTTATGCTTTGTTAGGATGCATAATCAAAACAAGAAAATCCAAACTAGATCACCTATGTGAGCTAAAACCTTGATGCTGTTGAAATTGTTGCAAGATTCCCAATTTGAGTGAGAATTTTTATATATATATGGTGATGACAGTTGTGTCTTGGGTCTCAGATTACAATCTCATCTAGATTAGAAACTCATCTAGAATCTGTACTAGCTGGAGGAAAATAGACACTTCTACAGTGTAAAACATCTGATTTGTTTTAGATGTCCATATTTTCAATTAAGTGGAGTTTTCTTTCTTTTTTTCTTTCCCTGTTAAAGTTGTGAGGATAGTCTTCCAGACATTGATGTCTGCAAAAGCTTGGATTTGTACTGATAAACTCCATCCTTCCCATGTGTTGTCTGCTTCCCTCTCATGTGATTCAAACCAATGTATTCTTCTAAGCCAGCCAAAGCCCACAGAAATAGCCCACTTAAAGATGAGCAAACGTGTTCTAGTTGGATTGGGGGTAAAATTTGAGTGTCCTAGACTTCCAAAATGAGAACAGCATGCCTCAAGTCATGCTAGACTTCTAGATCAGTAAGTCCTTTTGTCACATTTGAGAAGACCTTGAGGGCTGGCACACAGGTTCTCTCCTTTGCTGATTTGAATGCATTTATTACCAAAGGGGGAGAGTGCCATGTGGGTAGGGTGGGAGACTGAATTGAAGTTGTTAGACAGTAGATAACTGCTTTTTCACTCAAAGCAGTACAATAGCATATGTCTGTGAGTAGGAAAGTGTTGCAAAATATGTTAAATGTTCTTGGTGACAAGCCAGAAATACATGTGTTAAACGTGTCAAAATAACCAAGCTATCTCATTTGTTAGACACAGCCATTTCTCTGGTGCTGAGCTCACTGGTTGCAAGGCAGCTGCTTTCACTTTTACAGAGATTGGTACGTACTGGGCAACTGTGAAGAAAGTAGGTCATTTGCAGATAATGTGGGTGTTCAAGTTATTGAGCAGATTCTTCTGATACATTCTGCAAAGTATCATTCTAGTATTTTCAGATTTATTTAAAAGAAAAATTCCTCCAGGGATGTGAAGGATCCTTTAGCTTTGTTGTTAAGACTGCTTTTTAAATTGCATGTGTGTGTCATTAAAGAAGAGAAGAAGAAACCAAAAAGAAACCACAGGTGGTCTGAGAAAATTGTATTATTTGCTCTTTCTTCTTTGTTGGTACTAAACTTTTGCCCTTGTTTCACAGTGCTGGCTGTAGCTCACTCAGGGGCTAACTAGAGTCTGTGTCAGGAAAGTAGTGTAATAGATGTAGGTGTGTTCAGGGCAGTTTCCAAATACAGTCAACATAAGTTGCAACCTAAGATTAGTAATTTTTCACATTTTCACACCTTCCTTTAGCACCTCGCTTCAACAGACTTTGTCATGTTGCAGGGGAAAAGCCAGCCTTTTGAGAATGTGCATCTCAATATGTGATCTCTGAGTGTGTTTGATGTCTTTCTGTGGAGCAGATGAGTGTCAATTGTAAGGATTCTCCTGTTAGGAATGTTTGGTGTAAGACATCTGTGGACCTTTACTACTGACTAGCTCTCAGTTTTTATTCCAGAGACTCCTTCTTATAAACTACACTGGTGAAATTCCTCCAAACTGGTATTCAGAGGAGACTACAAGATAAAAAGCTATGCCTCGAAGAGGATCATCCCCTCATGACCTACATTTTAACAGAAGCAAAAGTGAAAGAAAAACACTTTGCTGTATTAGATAGCTGGTAATGAGCTGACAAAGGTGTTAGGGCAGCCAGGTGCTGTTTATCTCATCTGTACTGTGTATTAAGTGTGGGGCAGCTACACAGAGTGAGCAGTCTTGGGAATTTTTACAGGTGTGAGGACTGTTATGAGAAGCCAAATACTTCTTAATTTCCCCTCCCATACTCCACTTAAGAGACTCTCACTTTACCCACCCTTTGTTTCCAAGCTGCAGTGTATTCTGTTGTTATTTAAGGGAAATATTGTCACCATTGCTTGTGGCTTCAATGTTTGGCCCACAGAAGGCAGGCACAGGCAGCTTTTTCCTTTTCCCAGCCTCTACGGTGGGGGAGAGCTCGAGGGAGGCTGTTGCTTAAGTGGCATTTGTTACTGTTGTAGAGCTGAAGTGGCATGAGTGTGTTTTGTGGAGAGGCTGAGCAGAGTGCTGGAGGTACAGGCACCTGTCAGTCTGTTAAAAAAGGATTCTAGTACATGGAATGTGAAATTCAGTGGGATTTTTTTTTTCCTATCTCTTTTAAAAGAATTTTTTATTGCTCTCATTTCAATTGAGCCAGCAGATGAGAGAATCCCTAACTTGTCTGCCAGTAACACAGACTTCATTAACCAGCACATTCACCTGTAACAGTCACAGGTAATGTTTATTTATTTTTATTTTTTAAACTAGTTTGTCTTATGTGCTAGGGATAAATCAGGCCACTGTGTTGGGGTCTTTTTTATTGCTCATTAATCTATAGCATGTGTGGAATTTGTGATAGATAAAATGCACTGAAAGTAGGTATTTTTGGGTGAGCCTATGTGCTAAATATTTATCTCTTTGAAATATTTGTTCATTTAGAGGAGTCTCATACCCTTGATTTCTTCATACACATTTGTTTCAGAATGTTATCAATTCAGTGATTCCTAATCAGAAGCATTTAGAAATCTACATGATGCCAAGCTTTGGCTTTTGGTTTTGCAGCATGTTATTTTTTTAAAAATTACAGTTTACAGTACAGCTAAAAATCTTGCAAAACTTTAAGTAGGTTCTTTGGAATTGTCTTTAGCACCTCAAATAAAAGTTATTTCAAAATTTTGGGCGAAATTTTTTCATCCCTTTTGGAGAAATCTTTCGAAGGTTTATTTCATTAATTGTTCAAAAGACAGTTTTGTGATGTGCTCAAGACTACTTCTTTCATGAAGTACATTTCTTCAGAAGGATTTACAGAATGTTCTAGAGATTAACTTGGTGACTATAAGTGTTTCTCTTGTTTTAATTCTGGATTAAAGTAGTATGATGTCAGATGCTGGTGGACTTTCCTGTGTTCAAGCATTGTGTGATGACATCAGTCTCCACATCAGAGACAATTAGAGCTTAGTGGTACAGCACGTTCTTGGCAGGAGTTGTGATACTGGGATCCAGATTTTGGCAAGTGCAAACTCCAGAGTGATCTCCTGGAAATGATTCTTGGAAAATTTGTGATTCTTGGAAAATTTGCATCTACTTTCAGATCTGAGAAATGATTGCCTGCATTGGTAGCAAATTGTATTTCTTTCCTAGAAGGAGCTTGGGAAGGCCATGGATTCTCACAACTGCTTTTAGAAGTTTAGATACATTCATATCATAGAGGTGAAGGAACTGGTTATTTTTGTGGCTGAAATGGAGATAAGGAGCAAACTAGCTCAAAATCTGTAATTTAGGTCTTCCTAGTTTTACCTCTCTGAGACTGTTGAGAAGGGGAGGAAGAATGGTGGGTGGCATGAGTGGAGGATTTTGAGCTATGAGACAGGGAAGGTCTGTAATGACAGACTGACATTCAGAAAGTTTCTCGAAGGGCTCCTCTAGAACACGGGGAATTTGTCAAACCAGCAGACTCTGGTGCACAGTGCAGTGGAGTGGAGAGAGGCCTACAGTGCTGCATGGAGTGAAGGAGAGCCAGACACAAGTATGAGTGAGCTGGGAGCCAGGATTGCAACTTTGATTTCAAGTCTGTAGAGCTTGGCAGGTCTCTGTAATTTTGAATGAGAAATATGTGCACCCCAACCTCAGTGAACATTTGTCTTTTTCTCATAACATTCTTTAACTGTTCTCTTTGGTTGCTCTCCCAGTGCATTCCAATGGCAGCTTTCTGCCTGCTGTGTTAAAAGGCCAGAGGATGCCTCTGGCCTGTGTCAGCTCAGGGATTTACATCACTCTTGAGTGTTTGGTACTCCTTTATTTACTTTAGGAATGCCCAGTGATCACTGTATAAAAGGACCGAGAATAACTGTATGATATGAATACCTGTCTCAGTTTAAAAAGGGTAGGCCCTTTACAGATCCTTTATGATCCTTTATCCTTTAGTGCTGATAATCCTTGCAATGTGAGCTCTCTTTCCTGGTCCTCCACTAGAGACATTCTCAGACATTCCCAGCATTGCCTCTTATGGAAACCAGTAACTGCTCGAACTTTCATGCAAGTTTGTGACACTCATCATCTTTGTGTTTTTTAGAGGGGCAGTTATTTTCTCACTGCTGTCAAAGGGTTAATACATTTCTTGAAAAGCATTTTCATGGTTCTGTTCTGTGTTGGAGTGGATAAGCTCAAGAGAAATTCAGGCTAGATCAATTGTTCTGTTGGGGCAGCAGCTTGTTTCCATCTGCTGCTTTTGCGGAAAAGTTGGCAGAGAAAAGTTCTGCAGAGATAAAAGGTGGCACAGGTGGATAGAGTCCCTCCAGCCCTAATTTGAAAAGCAGTGCAAGTGGCTGAGAAGTTGTGAGTGACAGCAGCTGGCTGCCAACAGACATCTTTCCTTGGCACTCTTCAGATACGAGCAGAAAATGTTCTATTGGTAAATGCCACGCACATGTAAATCTGCTTGACTCTTCCCTTTCCAGATATGTAGCAGGGAAGGGTCCAGCTGAGACACCTATTCCCCTTTGCTGGGGAAAGTTTAATGGTTTGAGCTGGCTTTAGTTTCCAGGGACAGAACAGGACTACTCATCTCTTAATATTGACTAAGAGATTGTTCCCTAATCTGCCAGCATTGCTCAGGGTCTTCCTCATACATGGGACTTCAGAGGATGGTCTCTTATTTCAGGATTCACTGAGGTTGTTACATTGCTGACCTTAAGCCAAAACTGTGCAAATCAAAGGCATCCTATCTGAAAAGACTGAGTGATGTGGTGGCTTGAAAATCAGGGACAAACATGCAAAGAATCTTCCAAGTGGCCTAAAACGTTTCTTAAACAGACCATTTACTTTATAGAAAATATTGCCGTTACTCCATTATGTCTCTTCCAAACCTTTTCTCTGGCAGGACTTGAGCTTCAGGCTATAGATCAAACAGGTTGATACATTTTTCTGGCCTCTTTTTTTCCTAAATTTTTAAATTGATTTCTTTGTATTCTCATCAACATCTACTCATATTGCATTTCAGTGTGGTCTGGCCAACAGTCTTCATGTGGAGACAAAAATCTTTAGTCTTGTTTAACCAAGCTGGTAAGGAAAGCTATATTTTCATCCTGAGGTGGGGGTTGTTCTTGCAATACAGTACAGGGGTTTTGTCTCAAGATTTTCAGAAGTTTCTACACTAGATAAGTATTTAAATGCTACTTCACTGGCATTGAGGTCTGTTTGAACTCTTTTTTGCTGGAGCTGCAACTAAAATCAGTGACCAACATGAAGCAATCTTAATGTGGGATTACATTAAAGCATGTTGCTGCTGGGTTTGATACTCCATAACTTTGTCCTTACAACTGTACAGCTGGAGAATGCAGCTGGTTTTAGCATTGCTGAAATTTGGCTGACTCTGCAACAACATCCAGACCTTTTTGGACACTGTGTGATAAAAATACAACACTGCTAGTGCTCTGTTTTTATTATTAGTGGAGGTGCAAGTGCTAAAAATATGTCTTGCTTTCCCGAGAATCTAAGCACAGACAATGCTGCAGAGAGCTCCTTTCTGTCTGTGTCTCATTTGCTTGATGTATATCTGGAATTGAAAAGGGCCAGGAGGTTTCCACATAAATCTTTGAGATTTCTACGTTCCCCTCGGTCTCAGCTTTGATATTCTTTCTTTAAAGAAAATTAGACCATAGCTGTTTTAGTATCAAAGAAAACCTCAAGTATGTGAAGTTGGATGTAGGTGATGCAGACAGACGTTTGCACAGAGTTTGTAACAATAGTGGGAGGTGTGACCTACTGCCTTTACCTCTACTGAATGTTAGCTCAGATATTTAGCAGAGTTGTCTAATTGTGTGTATTAAGTATTTAATTCCTTAGAAAGAGTGAAAATACTACAGACAGCAGAGCCTGATGTGTGGTGGGAGGCATGTTATGCTGATGGCTCAAGTTCTTGGCATTTGGGAATTGCTCCTGGTTGTTGGTGTTATAGAGGAGAAGTCCAACACTAAACTTCATCAGGATAGGAACCAAAGAGTGGGAATTTAAGATTTTTAATATCTCTGGGGTATATTTTATCCTGTAGGTAGAAAACCTGTCACACTTCATCCACATTCCTACTCTAACATTAGACAGAAAAGCATTAAAACACTTCCAAATCTGAAATGAGACACTTCTTCCAGGAGCCCTGAATTTAGGACTGGTTGGTGGGGTTAGGTTTTTTCACCCTGATGCCTCTCACTTGCAATCCTTTTTGCTTTAATAAACTGCCTTGAACCTGATCAAACAGGACCATCTATATGTATGAATCTGTGGATGTGAAAGGTGAGGAAGGAAAAAATTGCATCCACTTTCCCTTGTTTGAGTCCTGTGTTGCAGTTGATTCTTTAGCTTAATTAAGTTAATGACTGACTGGATAACTCACTGCAATTGCTCATTTTTTTACAGTATGTAACTTTTCTGTGCTGGAAAAGTTCTTTCCTGTTGATATCCCTTTAATAAAAGGGAAAAAAAGGGGTCATTCAGCAGGTTAGGGCACTACTATGTTGTATGCACACATCAGGTATGTGTTCCATAAAGCTGATTACCCAAAGCAGAGTTTGATATTCAGCAACTAAAGTTCAGCTGTAGAATGGATATTAAGTACTTTATTAAAATCCAAAACCAGTCCTGCATACAGACTTGTCTTTGCAAGAATAAGAAGAAACAACAACAACAAAAAAAAGCAAAGCAGAACCACTTTTTGATACATATGATAAACATGGATGATATAGATTTATTCTACTCCTTTTCAGAGTTGAAACCACATGAGAGAGAATATTCTCTTCTTTGGTTGGATTGGAGAGCAGTTTGTTTCCTTAAATTTACTGACAGTGCTTGAGAAAATTATTTGTTTTGTTTTGTTTAGAAGCAGGGGCCAAGCAATTGCAGAGTTTATAACTCAAGACAGGGTTATTAGACAGATGTATGGGCCATGTAGGACACTAGAACAAACTCAGAAAACCTAGTGAAAGAAAGAGGAAAACTACTTTTGCAATGGGACTTTAGATCACACAATAGGCAAACAAACGACTGTGACAGGTCACTTGGAAGCCATTGCAATTTTCTTTCAGGCAAATATGAGGACTCTGATGGATAGGCTTCCACAATCTTACACTTCTTTCATTGGATTGGATTACAAATCATTCTGTTTACCATCTCTTTTTACCTCAAGGTGATTTATAAATCTCTTTATTTTTATTTTTTTTAAATCCATAAGCAGATTTGAAGCTACAACTTTAGTGAAATAACTGATGAGGACAGACAAAAAGCTTCAGTTTTATACACCTAAAAACTGCAGTTCTCATGCAATAGTTGTTTGAGCCTGGCAACTGGGTGGAAAAGGCAGGACTGCAGCTTTTGTCTTGAGGATGATTTGCTTAGCAGGGTTCTCCTGAGTTTACTGTTGATTTTCAACTGTTTCCAAATTCTTCATTGCAGAGCTTCTACCTGAAAAGTTCCAAGCAAACTTTCAAGAACTGTTAAGTACTTCTACACAGCTTCTCAGGAGGCTTCAAAAAATGAATGAGGAGGATTTATTGTCCCATTTGGACAACTAGAAAATAAGTAAATTGTGCCAGTTCCAGGAGATCAGGAAAAGGTAAAGTAGCATCACAGTAACCCTAAAGCCTTCATCTTAATGTATGTGTGAGAATCTGTAATCTTCACAAGGGTCCTGTCCCAAAACTACCAGACCTACCTTTATTTTTCAAAGACAGTAAGATTTGACATTGGAAGTGCAAAGACAAAAAAAGGCAAAACGAGTCCTGAAATTCTGAGGCTGGTTCCACAGATTATTAAAATTCTGTTTGTTAGTTTTCTTTTCCCTGCAATAGAAAGTTTCAGGGACACTGTGTTGCATTTTTCCCTCTTACAGGACATGAAAATCACTGTATAATATTTATGCCAGATAAACCTATTTATTTACTTCCCTCCTTTTCAAAAATTGCTCATATGATTGCTGTCACTTACAAAAAACAACGATTCACTTCCTCTTACCTTGCAGGATTTCAAGAAAAAGTTTGTTCTATATGCTTTTTCAGAGACTTCTTTGGGGTTTTGTGGTTGTGGTTGGGGGTTTTTTGTTTGTTTGGTTTGGTTTGATTTGCTTGGTTTCTCTTAATGAAGTGAAAAAAGAAGGAAAGGTGTGAAAGAAGAAAAGTGGAGTGTAAAGGAATCTATTTCTAAGAAGTTAGAAATGTTTTCCTCTTAAATCTCCAAGTATTCTTTTAGCTTTTTTCCTTAAAAGCATAAATACGTGTGCACGGACACTACTCTGTTTAATACTGTATAGTAATGTCTTTTCCATGTCCTTCTATAAGTTCTGCTATCTTATAAAACTTGAGATATTTTACAGGGTGGGAGGAGCAAGAAACAGAATGAAAAGCATGCTAGATGCTGGTTGGGGTTTTTTTGTTACACTTGGAACATTTTGTCCAACATCAGGCACGTCTGTGTGATTTCACTATCTGCTGCCTGGGCAATTGCAGGTACTCTGAGAATCTTGGTTCTGTTCAGGAGGAAGCTGTCCAAGAGCACTGGGAGCAGCACTAAAGGCAGCCTGTGAGCACAGCACGTCGGACCAAAACATCAGAAAGCTTTTGGAACTCTCCCTTGGAACGGCTTGCATTCTCCAAATGCTAGACTTGAGGATGAAATATGACTCAGAGCACCAATCTAAGTAAGAAGCAATGAAATGGAGAATAAAGTATGTGGGAGACTTAATGTGTAATTAAAATTTTAGTGGTAATTTTTTTTTTTTCAACAAAACATTGTTCTTAGAGCCAAGCAATGGTTCAGGTAATTGCTAAAGATTTACAGAGCATTTTTCTTGGCACTGGGTAGTAGGTTATTGTTGTTATTCTCAAGCATAGTGACAGTTGTTCATAACAGCAGCAGTCCTTTTGCAACTACTTCTATTGCTGCTTAGACAGGATCAGACTGGACAAGCCTTAGAGAAGAAATGGAGAGAGACAAAAAGAATTATTTCATTCTGTCTGGCATTCCCCTCAAAGTGATCCACAAGAAGGTAAAGAATTTTTTTCTACCATTTCAAGTATACTAGAGGTTAAGAGCCAAATCCATAATGGTGAAACTTGTTCTTTAAATATCTGTAATATTCTTGATAGTCTCCCAGAAGTTTTAAAGGAATAACTGTGTAGTGAACATGTGGAGACTGTAGGCTGGAGTAAACTCTTATGAACATACCAACATTCTTGAGTGTTGCAGGTACTGGTATGAGGCATTCCAGAAACTCTATTAATAACATATTTGGGGCTTGGCTGTGAGGCAATATCAAATGTGCTTCCTTCTCCTACACTGCCAGTTGTTCCACACCTGAAGTTTCACAGCATTTAGACTTTTCAATTCAAAATCAGTGAATTACTCTTAAGTATTCTAATATCTTGACTAGGATTGCACACTAATTACCTGGTCAAGACTGGAGGAGATCCGAGTATTCTGGCTCATTAACCCACTCTAATATTTACACTTGCCACTTGTATTAATAATTACCAAATCTTCATATTTATCAAAGCAGGCTGTAGAACTGTACTTGGAGATCTTTTATAGAGATGCCAGTATTTGGTGCTGTTGGTGCAGTTCCAAGGATGTGACGATACTTTGTTGGAAGAAGATAATAATTTTAGAATTATATATATATATAAATTCATTGTATTTCCATTCTAGATCAACTAGATAATGGTAGATTTCCCATTCTGGGGAAGCAGACATTCATGTGTGATAGTAAAGCTGGAAAGAACTTCCTAGAGTTCAGCTCATTCCCAAGACTCACTTGAACAGTGGATACTGGTTTTTCTGTCACCTGGGGAGCAGGTCCCTGAGCAACCTGATCTAGAGTCAGCCAGCTGACTTTGAACAAGTGTTGCACCAGGGGAAGTCCTGAGATCTGTTACTTTCTATTGTTAATAGCAGCAGAATTAGATTTCCAGTTGTATTGTCCTGTCTTATAATTACTCTCATTAGTCCTCTTCAACAAAAAATTACTTTCAGAATTTTAAAGTGTTTAAGCAATTCTAAGCTTTTTTTTTGTCTTTAAACAAATGATCTTTTTGTCTGTGTTTCCCTGAAATAACAATTACTTATCTATTAGTAATGGATTTTGAAAATGTATGAGTCATCATTAACTCAGTTTCATTAATTTCACCATGATTATTTATTATTGTTATTTGTGGTTGAAAATAGCTAAGCAGCTGTGACAAATTTGGGTAAGGAAATTAACATTCCTTTGTTCTCCTTTGCATGTTTTAACAACTGTGTGTTGATTTTGGTTTTTTAACTTGTTTTTTCTTAATCTGTCATGTTTTTCCTAATAAAATGCTGTGTGAAAGAAAGATTTAGAAGAGAATTTCCAGATCAAGCTCAAAGCTTGACAGGCTTCAGGTATTCTGACTACTGTGAGCAGGCCTTCCACTGATTACTTAGGGTTGCTCATAGGTTTCAGACTAGGTTTTAGATGCAAAGCAGTGATTTCTTGATAAATGCCTATCAGTGGTTTTGCTGAGCTAAAATATCAGAGGAGGAGGAGGGTAACTATGGGAGTTTTGGGACACAGCAGCACATTCATTTCAGGTGCAAACTACAATTGTATCTTCACATGATATTGCCTGATTCTGCTAAAACTATCCCCACATCAGTGCTGGGAACCTAAGAAGCAAGGCTTTTTTTTCAGTAGCTGTTTCCAACCTGTTCACCATCTACTAGGACAAGTGAGATGGAATTTGTAATTGCTGTAGTTGTAGAATCATTGTCTGCAGTGGTAATTTCAGTTTTGCTGTCAGAATCACAACACAAGGCTTAAAAGTGTAGGGGTTTTCTTGGAAAATTTCTGTGGTTGAGAATGTGAACATGGATTGGCTTTTACACCCAAGTGGATTTTCAGAGGTTTTGCGCACTTATAGGGCTTTGGCTTCTAATCCAAAGGAATTCTGGTATGATTTTAGAATTAAGATGACCATAGCATATTGCATAAATAGAAGAAAAGGAGAAATATTAATTTAAAATATGTTTCATGCTCATGTGTGGTCTTATCAACACTATCAACAGAAATGCACAGATTCAAACCATTGAGAAATTTGGCCTTGTATTTCATTGACTTCTTTTCAAACCTTTCAACAGTGGGAGGCAAAATGAGTTCAAGTCAAAAACATTCCCATGGGTTCTGTGGCGAAGTGGCTTTTCCTAGTATTATGAATGACACAAGTTTAATATCTGGCAAGAAAAAAATACATGTTTATACTAGGAAAATTATCTCTTGCTGATATGAAATGTCAGCAGTATTGCAGCAGAATCCCAGATGAATGTGGGTTTGCTGCCAGCATATACAAGGACAAAATGTTCAGAACCATTTTGGGAACTGGCATCAATCTGGCATGGTCTGCACTTAGCTTGCAGTCACATCCATCCAAACCAGCAATAAGTAATTTCTCTGATGTAAACAAGGATAAAGAGGAGAAGATCTGAAGTTACAGGAGTAAAGCAGAAGTGTTGATGCAGAGTCCAGTTGCTTAATACCAAAGCAGTGAAGCAGCTGCCAAGGGGGAATGATTGCTCTCACAGAGCTTTCTGGGAGTTGCAGACACCTTCACACATTCTGAAGTGCTGTAAATAAAAGATCAGTATGTGTAGTTTTCTGAGCTGTTAAAATGGTCATATTCAAAATTCCTCTGAGTTTTAAAGTTGTGAGGAATGGTGCTATGTTTTGACAATTTGAATGCAAACCATTGCACAGCATATTGTATTTTCTGTAAATGCTGCATAGTATGAGAAACAGAATGAAGTTCCTCTAGGGAAAAGGGTGCAGACAGCTGGCAGTGAATTGAAACTGGTGTTCAAAGGACTATCTCAGGATTAGTGTAGATGGCTCTTTTAGGCTTGACATTTTGAAAAAACTCAAGAAGAAAGTCGGATGGGGCAGAGGGCTGGCATAGAAGTTTCAAAATGCTTTGTGAAATGCACAGCACTAGAGAAAACTGCATAAGACTTGCACATAAAAAATGAAGTCACAGGCACCATGATAACATGTGGAACAATTGTCAAATGCTCAATAACATGCGGTGGAAGGAATAATTTTAGCCAATTGTGTAAATTGGCTGTAAAACAGGAAAAAGATGAAGTATCATTGACTCCATGAAAATAATGAAATTATTTGTTCAATATTAAGCAGCAACCAGAGAAACAAACTACCTGTGGAGGAGTTTAAAGAAAGGGCCAGAAAGTAATACTGAGCTTGTAAAGTTTTAAGTTTGCTGCAACCACACCCATGCATTATGAAGAAATGAAAAGGGACCAAAGTGACCTTAAGTCCCAGAAAGACACGTGTAAGAGGGAAGTAGGACTGTGACTGTTGAGGAGAAAAGGCCTTACTGGTGTGTTTGTACTGGTGTGCTCTGAAATAGCCCATCAGTGTTTCTTTTCACCTTTTCTATAACACACAGACAAGAACATTCTTGTAGACTGGAAAGCATTGCTTTTAGAATGGCTTGCTTTCTTCTTTTTTTTTTGTGCCAGAGCAATAAAGCAATGAATAGTAAAACTTGTCACTGTCAGATGTCAGCGAGGCCAAAAGAACTGCTGGATTCTTGTGCTCCTCTCCAAAGCATTAGTCACAGTAGGAGGAAAAATAATAGCAGATCTGGCTGGACTAATAGCCTGATTTACAATAGCAATGCCTGTATTTCAAAATCCCATTTGAAGTGTAACATGCTGGTATTTCTATTAATGCCATATACAAATAGTACTTCTGGTCAAACTTCTCTAAATGTAGTGCACATATCAAGCATTTATTTAGGGGTATTTCCTAGCCCATTCTATATACTGCCAATTCTTACTGAAAGACCATAATATCAAAATGTTTGTCCTTAAAAAGCAGGTATCTTCCTTTAAACAGTATTCCTTTAAACTCCACACATCAATTATTCTTTCAAACTCCAGATCACTTTCATCTTATTAACACACTAAAGCTTCACAGTATTTCAGGGCAACTGAATTCGATTCCCTGGTGCTATTGCTATCTTTACTGATCAGTGTGGGTGTTTTGTTGCAATTTCTTGAGATGCAGTTGAGTTTTAATTCTTCTATTTTTTCTGTGAGAACAACACTACATGTTTACTCTCGCTAGAGTGGAATGGAAGACAGTGACTTGGTTTTTTGGGTCTTACAGAATATTGTCTGTGACTTTGGCTTGTTTCAACACCGGACAGGGTTTGAGAACAGTTTTTCTCTTTGTTTGCTGTACACATTCATAGCTACAGAGAGAACATTTTATTGTCAGGAAATTGTCATCTGTTGGGTTGAATTACAAACAGTCAGGGTAATGATTTTTTTGTTGTTTAGGTTCTTGAAAGGCTTGAAATCATTAACATTCTTAGGATGACATGTAACATAAATCATGACATAGGAAAATTAGAGGGATTCACTCATCTACATGTGATTTCAAATGCAGGGTGTACAAATACATTGTTGTACTTATGCTCTTCCTAAACAGTTCTTTTTTGTGCTCTGATGGCCAGCACAAAGTTCTCTGATATCCATGTTTTCTCTGTCCTGATCCTTATATTGACCAGAATGAAAAAGGGTAGCAGTTAAATGATAGAAGATATAATTGAAGCTCATAGGTATTCCAGCTGCTCCTCAGAACCCTGTAGTGCTGTCATAAAATATGCTTTTCTGACTTGTGCCAAAGGACCAGTACACTAGTAACCCCAATTAAGAAGAAACTAGAAGATATTCATTTCGAAATTGCATAGAAGGAAAAGGGCCAGTGATTCATTTCTGAAAGTCTGGTATGGTCAAGATGAATTATGTCATTTGTGCTTGGTCCCTACACAATGCTTGCTGTAGAAACAGCTGTGTCAAATACGCTAGGAAACAAACCAGTATTTTAGAGCTCCCAGAAGATCTAAGTATGTTCTTTCATCTTCCAGTAGTGACAGTGCTCTTTCTAAAAGCTAAAT
The DNA here is from genome assembly GCA_013396995.1 of Dicaeum eximium. Taxonomy (NCBI): domain Eukaryota; kingdom Metazoa; phylum Chordata; class Aves; order Passeriformes; family Dicaeidae; genus Dicaeum; species Dicaeum eximium. The sequence continues at coordinate 904,912 of VWZP01009918.1, read as the reverse complement.
TCTCTGACTGAGAGAAGAAATTCTCTTCCTTAATAGCTAGAAAACTACTGCAAAGTAGGAAGAATAATGTATGTGGTTTCAAGTTTTGATATTAAAATAAATAAAGAGAATGGCAATAAGGTAGATTCTACTTAGCTTTGCTGAATGCTTTGTTAGGGATAATGTACTGTTTCTTTGGAAATGTGTAATATCTCTGTCACTTGGGCTTTTAAGTACAACTCTAATAGGCAATTGCCAGGTAGATGTGATCCTGCTGAGGGACAGAAGAGAAGTCCTTAGAGTCCTTGGCATGAGCATTTTCTATGGTTCTGTGATTACAGGATTCATAGCCTCTGCAGGCTTGGTTATTCTTTGAAGTAGAATTATTTGGCATCTTAATAACAGAGACACAAAGGAAGACATTAGAGACACAAGTAGTCCTACAAATCAAGAGATTAAGAAAATTATAGCTATTTTGATGAAATATAAGAAAAAGTGAGATTGAAAGAACAGTATAGAAATAGTTCAGTCTGCATTTAGGTGCCAGAATGTCTGCACATGAGCTTTTAGGAATTACTTCTTTTTGCTGTCCGTAATTGATGCTTACTAAGTCCAGCTGTGACAAAATTCTCTCCTTAGATTAATGACATCTAGGCCAGTTCCAGGAAAGGGGATAATTTGGAAGTGAATTTAATACCTGTTGAATACAAGGAAAATAGTTAGTCAACCTAAAATGTAGGATAGTTTTACTAGCAAAAGTTTTACTGTTGCTCCTGTTCCTTGAGACTTAAAAGCTAAAATGTACTACCACTATGTAGTATAAGAACAATTCAGGTGGGCAGAGGAATGGCCCATCTCCTTCAGTGTTACAGTCAGTTTTTATTATATGTCTGAGTAGGGCATAATGCTGCACAGTTTACAATGGTACTGAGGGGCTGACTTGATGACAAGCTCCTATAGTGTATTTTTGTTTAGGCATATTGCAAAATATGCATCAAATTTTTCAAGTCATATTGCAGAATGTAGTTTATTATATAATAATCTTCAACTGATATTCAAATGCTAAATATTTAGCATTATTTTTTTACTACAGGGCTTGAGAATTCACTTCTGGCTTGAACATAAAGTCCATGCTAATTTTTGATCAGCTTTATCTTCACACATAATAACTTTGATAACAGGTCAGAGTACAAGAGAAATGCATCAGATGCTTACTTGGCCAGTGCTGATCAGAGGTTTGGTTTTGAAAGCCTTATTAGAACAGTGTGACCTGACAACAAGCTCCACATCTCTGGCCTGGCAATTGTGAGGAGGGGGTAAGTGATACTATTTCCCCCTTGATTGCTGAACATTTCTGTGACCCTTCCTTAGGGGTAAATGAGCACATTATTGACTCCTAAAGCAATGCACTGGCATCAAGCCATGTGTGGGAGTTAGAAACAAACTTGCTGAACTGTATGGACTGAAAACAAAACTAAGATCAACAAGAACACTGTAAAAGAACAAAAATTAAAGCCTCAAACGTTTACGTGTTTATGATCCTGTGACAGGGAGTATCCACAATCCTGGAAGAACAGGGAGAGTGAAGGAATGACTGTTGGAATAAACTCTGAGGAGGGAGCGTGAGCAAACTAGAGGTGATACTCACATCCACTCTGGGCCAGTACTGGCCATGTGCCATAGTAGGTGAAACTGTTAGAACAATTTATCATATAAACAACAAATCAGGCCAAATTTATCTAGTCAGCTTTATGTGATTAAAATATGTCTGGGCTCCTTTTTCCAAAACTATGAGGGTTGCAGCAACATCAAGATTAGGAATAGGCTCTGTGTCTGTGTATATGTGTGTGTATGTATGTGTCCTATTTTATGTTTCTTTGAGCATTTGCCCTTATGTCAGAGAGTAGATTGTGAAAAAAGAAAAAGCATCACAGGAGTAAAGAATGGGGACTACTAAACAAGAGCTGGCAGATGATGTTGGTATCCTGGAAAGCTTTCAACTGCAGAGTAGTGGTTGTTCAAGCTGAGCTGGCAGAAGGTTTTAGACAGGATCAGACCTTGGGTGAAAAGCTGTCCTTGGGAAATGACATAGCTTCTAAGTAATATATATTCCAAATATTGTCTGATAAAGTATGGGCCAGTAAATTTGTCGAGAGTGTGTAATTTGTAAGCTATTCTAGGTTACATAAAGAACATAAATGCTGCTGCAGGGCCTGTTAGAGCAGGTTGAGTTCTGTGTTGTGCTTTTTTCTAGTCAGCTGAGCAATATCTCAGGAATATTTCTGCACATGACCATTAATCTTGCTCTGCCCTGTGCAAGGCTCCACAGATGATCTTTACTGGGTTCTCCTGTATCTTCACAGTGAAACAAGTGAGGAGGCTGTAGGTTTTTTGGCAAATGAAGAGGACTAAACTCCTTCATATGGTGTACACCACTCTACTGTGACTATCAAGCAGAAATGTTTCTAAATCATGTGTATTTAGGTTTTGTTTAAGTTTGGTTTTTCCTTTCTTTTTCTTTTTTCCCCCAGATATTTCCATCTGATGTCAGCAAAGTTCAAAAGGCCTCATTATTTTTTGGGTTATCAAAAGTTTGTGATAAGTTTTCTTCTGCCTGCTGCTGAAGGAGTTCTTTTAGAGCTTGGTTTTACCTTGTGCCAACAGTAATCTTGGAATTCTAAAAACTCTGATAATTTGCATTTCATTACTTTGATGAATTGTGCTTTATAGTTTGAATCTTGGTACTCCTCTGGGTTACATTTGGGTTATCTTAGCAGTTAGAAAAAGGCTGGCTTTGCACTTACATATTTTCTTAATAATCACTATCTTCTATTAAACAGATTGTATGAAATGTATGAAAACTAGTGAAGGAGAGGATCACTTTCATTCTCTCTTCCTTCCCCAACCTTCTTTCCCCCCAACTCCTTTCTTTTTATAAGAAATAGTAGGACAAAAGTGAGAAAACCAGGAAAGCATAGGAAAAAAACCAAACAGGAAACTTAAAATTTTTCACCATAACTTTAACTTCTTTGGAAAACCCATTATCTCAAGCCTATCATCTTTGCCCTAGGGATTAAAACCCCCATCTTTTCTGTCCAGCTTCAGTCAGAGATTGTAAGGGAATAAAATTTGTCTTCCTACTGAATGGGCCCAGAAGTAGATCTCTGGCCAAATAATTATTTCATAATCTGTCAGGAAATTCTCTAGATCTCCAAGTATGCAGGGGATTGTCTCATCCAAACCCAAATGCCCTGGCTGAACAGCTTCATATTCTTCATTGCACATACTGGGGAATTGTGAGTTTGTGCAGGTAGAAAAACAACCATTGCAGTTGACTCAGAGTTCCTTCTGCAGATCATCTCGAGGATGTGCCAGGACCCTCAGCTGTGCAGGGCCAGGCTGCTCTGGCTTCACTGCCTCTCCAGCCAGCAGCATCCATTGTAACCTGAAATCCCCAAACACACAGTGCCCTGGGAGCATGAGAAGCTGAGTGTTGTGCTAGTTAAGATTTAAAATCTCTCTCAGCCTCTGACAGATTTCTGGACATTGTAATGCATTTTTCTATTTCTTTCATCTAGTCCACACCTTCAAATGGAGGTTATGTTTTGGCTCTCAGTACTTGTGCTGACAAACTGTGCTTAGACTCTGACTGTACACACAGTGTATTTATAACATAGAGAGAGGTGGTTTCTGTCTAATTTCCTCAGAGTTGATATTACATCCTTAATTCAAGAGAATTTGGAGAATTTGGAAAATCTCTTTTCCCAAGAGAAAATTAAACTACACTTTCAAGAGGAAGGCCATTGAAGAAAAATAATGGGAGCTATATTTTTTCTTTAAAGATGTACGTTGAATACAGGGCAAACATGACAAACATAAGGTAGGCAAGATGTCCAAATGCTTCAGGGTGCAAGATGGAGTTTAAGGAGTTGGTTAAGTTGTCTCTGGATCTGAGCTGCAAAATGCTGCAAAAGATGCAGTGATTGCTAAAGAAACTCTGGAAGTAAAAGACATAAAAGTATGGAAAGTAATGACCAAGTGACCTGTAACAATTTTGATAGCCCATAGGAAAAGATCTGTTTTTCTTCAACCTGCCTGGTAGTTATGTAAGCACCAAAACCACCGTGCATTGTCTGAGATACTGGACTGGAGAACTGTTGCTTTGTAGAAACAGTTTGTTGGCGCAGGCATTAAGCAGAGACAACTCCTACTGGTTGTTGTGTCATTTTAGAATATGGTAGTATCCTGCTGCATCAAGGGAATTGCAGAATGATTCATCGAAAGCAGTCTTCAGAATTTGCATGACATGAAAAAATCTATTTTGACTTCAGGTAAAAGTATCTAATAATCTCTTGTGCAAAGAGCTGCTTTTATGTGACCGTAGTTTTTTCTGTTCCTTTACACACTGCCTGCCTTTTAACCTGCACAGCTGATGTGCCCACCAATACTATTTCAATAAGGAAATTTTCCTCTGTTCTGTGTTAACCACAGCACAGTGATGCCCCATGGATGCAGAACTCCTGCCACCCATGGATGCAGCTCAGACTTGACAGATGAGACCAGAACAGGCAGCATTCACTATAGCTCTTTACATTGGTCTCTTAAAGGTGTATGGAGAACTGGGCAGATTCTTTTTCTTCAGACAAAAGTACATGTGCCTTCCCTATTGGTATGATTCTCTTAACTCAGTGATGATACTGGCATAAAATGTTATCTCTCAGCTCTCAAGGTCCTGAGGCAAGGCTGTTGGTGTGACTAAAGAAATTTCATTCAGAGCTTATTTGAGAAGAGTAAAATTCCAGATTCCATCAGGAGGAGAAACATTTAGTTACCAAAATGAATGACTTGACAGGTGGAGAAACCAGACGTAGGAAACAGACTGTGCTCTTTTGAGCCCTGGGGAATAGGAGCTCTTATACAATCATGAGCCCATCTTTCTGCATAGAAGGACTACTCAGGAGTTGAATATAAGCTGTTTCTTGGTTGCAGTGTAAGGGTCTGACCCAGCTGCCTGAATTCCACATGGTGTTTCATCACTGATTTAATTCCAGCTTAGATCATCTCATGTATTGAAAGATCCTATACATACATGGAGGGTAAATGTTATCTAGATTGATTTATTTGATTATATTTATTGCTCTCACGTCAATACCTGACTGTTACATATGACTTTAAAAGGCTACTTCTTCATTCCCATAAAATCTCAGAGTAGAAGTTTTAAGATGTTATCTGTTTACAATTTAAAGCCTGGAGATGTTTTGGGCTTTTACCTTAAAAAAAGGCTATGTAAATTCTCACTTTTTTCTTTCATTTGTGAAAGGTGTGCTGAAACCATGTATGTGTGCATGGATACATGCTTACAAAATTCAAGGAAAGAACCAGCTACTCAAGCTGCAATGTGAGTAGTGATTGTTCTGGTTGAAGTGCAGGATTTCCCCAGATGTTTGATTGTACACATGGGGCAGGCTTCATTAGAGATGAATGGACAGTACATAAAATGCACACTTTCCCTCCCCCATTGCTCTTGTTTATCTGATTTTGTAGAAGGATTTTAATTAACCCCACAGAACTGCAATAAACTACAGGAATTTTAAAGTGAATATCCAGAAACACTGCAGATAGAAAAATTGCTACAGAGCTATAAAGTTATGATTTTGTTCTTTTGTGCCTGTAAACACATCTGTTCAACACCTTCTCTGTGCAGCTGAAAGGCATAATGGAATATTTTTCATGAAAAAAAATTAGCAGTGCCTACTTCAAAGAATTTGGGAATTAGAGATATTTAGATAGTGAGGAGCATTGCATTCACTCTTTAAATGTCCCTAGATTGCTTTTCCAACTCGAGAAAAGTGCTTTCCATGACCGTACTTCTATTTACTTCCTTATAGAATGTGATAAACTACCCAATCTGAGGTTCTGTGTGTGTGGATGTATCTATAATACATCATTACATGTCTAATTGTCCTGCTGGACAGATGTGGATTCTGTTTTATGGGAAGGTAGATCAGTGAAGCAGACTTTGGGTGTCTTGCTCTGCAGTATGTATGTGCATTAGAGGAAGTCTATACTGAGATGTTTCAAAAACCCTGGACCTCTTCATCCTTCTGTGCTTGCCTGTGCTTGTCCCTTAAAGTGCTTGGGGTCTGTGGACCATCTGCTTGAAGTGAACTGAGCTCTGCTTATATCATGCACTATGAAAGGCAACATATGAAGTCTAGTTTACTATATTATCCTCATGTTAATCTTTAATTTAAACAGAGTATCTTCCCTCTTCTCTCTACCCACTTTGTTCCTCCCGTTATTTCACTGTAACAAAGAAGTTAAATTTGGTTCAAGTTTTAGATTCAACAGCTCTTTTGAGAGGCCAGAGTGTGTTACTTCAGAGGGCAGGCAGAGAACAAGCAGCTGAGGAGCTGCAGCATAAGTGCTTGGCAGGAGGGATTATTATGGGAGCTCAGCCTTTGGCTGTGGGGATTCCAGCTCTGCCTGGGCCAGGCTTCCTGCTGCCAGCTCGTCCTTGTGCTGAGCCTGGCCAGGGAGCAACCTGGAGGGAGCTGGCTCTGCACAGCCTGGGGAGAGAAACACAGCAAGGCTGGATGGGCTGTGCAACCCAAAACTCTTAATGCAGCTCAACAATGCTCAGTGCTGGATCATCCCAGGGAATAGATTCTTCCTGCTATGAAATACCTGTTGTTTGTGTCAGGTGTTTAGAGGAAGACAGGAAGAAGGCTATACTGATAATTTATTTTATAACTGTAAGTAGGGATAAATAAAGAGGGGGAAAAAAGTATTTAAAAATTCGCTACATCCTAATGCTTTTTAAGAACCCAAACTGAAATAAAAAGAGTGTGTTTTGTACAATAAGTCTTTGGCAGTTGTGGTTAATCAGAGCAAATTGAACTGTTGAATATTAGACAGTTAAATTGTGCATCTTGTAGTCGTTAGATTATATATTGTTGAATTTATAGTATGACTGTCTAGCATAGAAATTATATTCAAATCTGTTAGGATTTTTTCTAGTTACTCTGCTGGTAAACTTTTCAAGAACAAACCCTAGGCTAGGCTTATTAGATGAGGGAATAATTCTTGAGTTATATAGAATACATCTTGGTTTCTTGCCCCAGGATGACTCCTTTCTGTGGAAGACAGTGTGAAATCCTGCTCACATTGTGCTCAGAGGGATTTGGCTGTAAAGATGACTTTTAATGGTGTACAAAGTGTGTTACAGAGTATGGGAGGGACAGTGGAACCACAACCAACACTGAAGAAGACTTCAGGCATCTGCTGTTTATTGTTCCTCAGTACAACATTTTATACCCTTCATCTCACATACATCCCACCTGTGTGTCCTCTCCACCCTTCTGTGGTTGGTCAGTGCCCCTCAGCACTCCCTGGCTCATTCCCTTCAGTACCAGGCACTGTGTGACACAGCTGTGGCCATCAGGGATGAGGCTCGGCCACAGCCCCACTCCCAGTTACAGCTGTGTGCCTACAACAACAGAGCAGCTGCATAGTCTTGGCCATAACCATTTATGTAAAAGGCTAACTTGTACATACTCCTCCTGAAATGCTGCATGCATATGCCTCATCCTAAAACTCCTTCTTTTCAGAAAGGGAGATTGAACACATCCATTTTCCACTGTCCCGTCTTCTTCTCTCTTTAATAACCTAATAATTCAGTCAGTACATGATGTTCAGTTGTACTTTTATTCTTCTCAGTACAGACTGGGAATCTTTATTCTATGAGGGCTCACACCCTCCAGTGAGAGTAAAAGATGATGCAGATCTAATAATTTTCAGGGGGTACAGGAGAGGGAGCCACCACAATGTTTTTTTTTCATGCTGCTCCTCATGCATTGGAAATAGTCTCAGTATAGACCAATGTTTTGACACAAGATTTGCCTGCAGATCAGCACACAGATTGCCTGTGGTCCAACTGTTTCCATTAATCTGGGGAAAAGCATCTAGGCATGTTCACTGTACAAATAGGCAAACCTCATAGCTCAGTACTTAGATAATCCATAGGCTTTTTTTTTTTTTTGTAAACAATTCTCTTCTGCTTCAAATTAATATCCTGATTGAGTTGCTGATACAAATGTTAAGCTATTAACATCAAGTTGCCAGCAGACAGCATGACAAGAAGCTGATAGGAGTGCTTCTGCCAATGACTTGCTTTCAGGTGTCTGATCAGAGCCATAGCACAGAGTCTGGACCTCTGGATGTTGTTCTTCAGGTTACACTTTCAGCAAATACTTGAGTAAAGATTTTCTCAGGGGCACTGGTTTCCAGGTAATTTTAAGTTCAGCCAAGAATCAGTAAATCAGGAAAGAAGGTAATGTTAAAGAGAAAAACTGCTTGGAAACAACCTCTCTTCCAAGCTAGATGTGCGAGTTTAGTCTGTGCATGTGTGTCTGACATAGGGGCACTGCTGCATACTGGAGTAAAGGGGCAAGAAATAATGAGTAAAACTTAGATATTAATACTTGACTTGCATTCCTGGAAATATTGCTGGAATCTACCAAGCTCTATCTGTCACTACCAAGGGAGAGTACAGTGAAGTGCCTGAAATCATATCTAAGCTCCCGTCTTCTCAGATGTAGTTACAGTCTACCCACGTTATGTTCTTGGTTCTCCCAACCTGTTCTGTTGAGAATAAAAGACAAACTTGGGCCTGATTCAGGCTAATACATAGGAACATTTAAATCTGAAGAGCTTTTCTATTGGAAGAAATGTCTGATTTTGTCTCCAAAGCAAGGAAACAATCACTTCCTCTATGTACTTACCTTCACTGCAGCATCCTGACACTTTTTTACTGGATCAGGGCTTTCCTGTGCATAACACCAGGAGAAATGTGTGCTGGTGCTCATTTGGTGACAGCAGTGAGTGCCAACTGGTATAGCAGTGTACTAAAGCAATTGCAATCATGCCACAGAGTGAAAAGTAATAGTACTTTCCTAAAGTATATTAGACCTACTTCTAATGTACTCCATTGGAATGATTTTTCAGAATGAAATTATGCTGGTTTAATTTTCATATTGCTGCAGATGAGAAAAGGAAGAGGCATTGCATGAGGCTAGTTGTAGCTGAGAATTCTTGAAGAAAAAAATTCATGGCTTAATTTGCATTGCTCCTATGGAAGAGGAAGGAAAATTGATAAGTCTAAAATTAAAAAAACCCCTTTAAAACAGTATTTCAGCTCATAATCAGTAGTGTTCTGACATGTGTTGACAGGAATAGCACTGAGGTGACAAAGAATCTGGAGTAAATCAAGCAAACAGCATGAATTCCAACTATCAATCAAAATCAAGATTTTTTTCACTTCATGACCAAGCAATTGCATCACTATTCAAAGGGTTTATTCTTGTGTCATGTATGTTGCCTTAAGTAAATTAGCTCTGGGAACCCACTTGGGAGGAAAAAGAAGAAGAAAAAAAAAAACTCAAGCAGAATATTGTTAGAAGGTTTATCCAAAGTCAATATTTATGGAGTCGTAACAGCCCAGGAGGAATCTATGCTGTTTCAGTACCACAAGCAGTGCCATTGCTTCCACAGTGTTTTTTAGAGTTTCACACCTCTGAATCGGCAAATAACTTCACAAAGGCTTCTGATGTGGGACTTGTCCAGCTCATGTGGTTCATATCCACTGCCCAGGAGGGTCAAAGCTCATGCTCAAGAACAATTTCCTCAGTATCATCCTGTTATTCTCACACTGCTTAGAAGGCTCATTTGCAGAGCTCCAGCATGGGGACAAATGCACAGATTTGTGGTGAGAGAGGAGGTGTGGAGCAAGGAGGGCCAGCGTGTGGGTTCTTCCCTCCCATCTTTGTGGTGCTGAATGGCCGTGGTTGTCCTGGCTTGGAGCTTCTTACTGGAAGCTTCTGGCCACCTCTGCCTATGGCAGCAGGCAGCACTATGTGTTTGCACTGCAAGAACTGGTACTAATGCTTTCCTGGCAATAAATCCCTGATGTAGGAGCATGTTGAGGGTGTTTGTAGCTATTCTTCAGCATATCCCATTCTTTCTCATGGGTGCTTTTCAGCTAGAATACTCAGTCAGCTAGGATGTTCTCAGTCTTAATCATAGGTCTTTGTAATTATCCCTTTGCATCCAGAGGAAATAAAGATATCTTAGGCAAAGTTTGCTGGTGACTGAGCATCTGCATTTCTAACCCATGAAAAATGCTGAAATCCATGATTATTTCTAAGTTCCAAGAGTTAGGTTCCTACCTCTTTTCCATGGCAGGATTAAGGCTTGCTGCCTTGCTTTCTCGCTGCTTGTTTCTGAACACCTTGGGCACCCTTTGCTCCCACTTATCATAGCATATCTAGCTGTTCCTGAAAAAGGTTCTAACCAATGTTTTATTCTAGATATCCAGTTGTTTAACAGTTTTCAATAGACCTACAGCTGTGCCTGGCTATTTTGAGAGGAAGTTAGATTTTAAACAAACAGTTCAGATCTCCCAGCTCTTGCAGTGGGCAGGTCCATTTGAAGAATGCCTTACTGATGGCAGACAGACTGCACCCAATATTGTGCCAAGTCACTCTCCGTTTGTAAATATTAGAATGTGTTGTAGTTACAGATATAGCAAAAGAAAGAAGGTTTAAATTATACAGTTGAGAAACACCAAAGGAAAAGAAATGTAAAACAGCACATGATGTGTGTGCTGTAGGTCTCCAGTCTTGCTATTGATAGTAAAGATAAGAAACACAAGCTAAAAAGGTCACTCAGTTAAATGACCCTCGTGTTTTCTTAAATGTCTATTTTTGCTTCACCTAAATCTGTGTAATCTGCTTCTCTTTCACTTATATTTTCTGCTGTGAATATGTTTTAAAAGGAAGGTTTAAGCAGAAAACATATGTAGGCAGGTTATTTGATATATGTTTCATAATACCAGCTCCAAAGGACCAAAGATGGTGGTTAGCAAAAGGCAATGGAAGAAAGTCAAAAGTATGTCCACATGAAGACAACTGCTGAGCAAAGGATGTGGTCTGTGTAGTTGTACATGACCTGTCTGGTGCTTATCCAGAACATGGAGGAGTCCTTCAGTGTGACCAAAGAGAAATACTTGGTATGGAGGAGGGAGGGGCAAGTCCTTCTTTTGTTTGGCTAGAAAGTCAACTTGTCCTGCTGTGCTGTTGTGAAGTTTTCCTTCACAATGAGGCAGTGGTACCAGAGACCAGAGCAGCTGCAGGTCCCAGGGAACTGCCATTCCTGGAACTTGCCCTCACATGCAAAGTACAAGTTTAAAACAGTCATGTTCTCCTGTTTCTGTAATGTAACTTATTAATTCAAGAGCTTTTATGCATCTCTGCTGTTCTCAAGCAAGGATCTGACAGGAACTGTTGATCTAGCACCGGGGAAAGGCATGGATGAGAACATAAGGCTTTTCTGAACAAAATTTGAGTGTAAACTACAAAACACTGCTGCTCAGGATACCCTAGCTGCAACTGTTACTATCCATTTCCTTTGGTGACATATACTCTTTCTACTAAGTACTCCTGCTTAAAGAGTAACAGATGAAGAGTTGAAGAGAAAACTTGTAAATCTACCCTCTTTCTTTTTTCTGTTTGTTTTTTGGTTTTGCAATAGTGATATTTTTTCCCAAAGATCTTTAATGCTTGTATAAAAAGCACTATCCAAGGCTTAACCGTGCCACTGACCTATGCTGGACATGTTGCAAATTGGACATTGTCTTCTGTATACCAGGCTGCAGATTTCTAACTCTTTGCAGTGTTGACGCCTGCTCTCACAAAGAGAAGGAAATGAAGCAGAAAGATCCCACTGCGACAATTAGTGGCTCACAGAGAAGTATTGAAACAAATAATAAGTGGCTGAAACAATTCAAGGGAGGGAAACACTAGCTTCCTACTCTACCACAATCTAATCTTCTTTCTCAGATTCTCTCTTTCCTTATCCCAATGGGGATTTTCACACACTTTCATTCCCACTGTTAGTGTGAAATGATTCTTTGTGACCAGCAAGCAGCAGTTTAGTTCTACAGCGCTCTTCTACCCTCTTGTCTGTTGCCAGTCTTATCATTTTATGCTGTACCCTTGTCTGAATTTTTGAAGTAGCACTAATGTCTTGTTCCCAAGCTGCTGTAATACAAAGAATTTTAATGAAACTAATTGAAATAGATTCCTCCTCTTTCACTGAGGCAGCTGGCCAAAGAACTGGCTCATGGGCAGGGAAGTCCTTCAGCTTTGGAAGTAAAAATACCCCAGCACCCTTGCATCTCAAAGGAGAATCTGCAACTTGCTGGGTGAGTTGGCACTGGTGGCTGTCCCTGCCCTCACTCAAGGAGATGAGGTGTGACTGAATCACCACATGCTGGAGAGGTGATCAGCCTCTGGGTTAACTCATGTGCTTACGTGTAGATGTGGCCCTCTGATGGTTCGGTTGTGGGCTTGGCAGTGGTGGGTTTACAGTTGGGAGTCGATGATCTTAGAGGTATTTGCCAACCTTAATGATTTTCTGATTCCTGTCCTACACTCAGATCTTTCTTTGCTTGATGAGTTCATACCTCCCTCAAAAGCATTATTTTCTGCAGCACCTTTTGCTAGCAAATTAAAGCTTTAAACAAACATTTCCTTTGTGAGTTACTGCAATTACATTTAATCTCCTAGCGAATGCTGCTTTCTTTCAAGCATTTATATTTTGCTCTCTATTTAAAAGAATGATGCCATTTCACATTCCCCTTGATGTCCATTTCTTAGAAAAAAGCAGCCAACAGCCTGAGTATATTGGGTGGTTTTCATCAGATAGCCACGTTTGTTGAGTGAGACCATGAAAGACCTCAGGTAACATTGCAGTGCAATGAGGGGACTCTAACTCTGCAGTTGTTCAGAACAAATTGAGTGTCAGCTGCTCTGCTGCACAGATAAGGTGTGGGAAGGATTGCTCCTTGTCCCCTCAGCAGCAGGACAGCTTCCTCCTGCACTGCTGGGAAAACATGATGCATGCTGTTCTGAGCAGTTCAGCAGCAGCAAGGGGAGGAGGAGATGCAGGGATGACAGACAGGACTCTGCTTTAGCTCTTGGGAGGGAACAACCACTCCAAAACTCAAATAGCAAGCAAGAGGGAAGTAAGGGAAATTAAAGGCAGCAAAAGAGGCAGGGAGGGAAAACAATGGCAGGTGTATGTTCCTTGGCTTTTCAAAAGGCCTCCTCGTGATCTCTGCTTTAATGTATTCTTCTGATGCTGGCTGTGCCCAGCTGAACAGCCTTTGGCACCTCCAGAATGGAGGCTAATGCTGTTCAGCTGCCCTTAATCTAGAACAAGTTTTCCTTTCCCGAGGGCTGATGAAATTTGGTAGCTAATTTTCAGACTGGCACAGGTTAAGTAATCTTTCTCCAATATCAGGAGTTAGGAACTGTCTCAAGCAGAGCATTCCCATCATGTAAACTAAGTACAGTAATTAATTAATTTATACCTTAGTACTTAGGTCTTTGCTCTTGAAAACAACTCCTGTCTCTAGTCCATCTGGCTGCAGTTGTGTCTCTCCCCAAAGCAAACAGTAGTAATGTAATTGGCAATGTAGGTGAAGTAGAATGTGTACTCTGAGCAGAGATTAGAACTAAAATACTGTAACATGCCAGAGCTAGTCTTGCTCACATGCTACCTGGCTTAGCAATTAGTCACTTATTTATGTACTTCATTAGATCATAGTCAGAGCAGCACAGCATTTGCTTTCTGAGAGATTGTCTACAGCTGCCAAACAGGCTCCAGTCTAGGTTCTCAAGCACAGGTGAAGTTCTAGCTGATAAAAAACCACCTCATAACTCAGGAGGGACTGGCAAAATTCTTTCTAGATTAAATCTGTTGTTTCCAAACCCATGTTCTTCCTACAAATGAGACCTCTTGGAGGTAGCATAGCTACTCTTCTCTTAGTGTTATAATGCAGCTTTTCTTTGCATGTGAGAAATCGTGACCGTACAGCTGTGTACAGCTGTCCTTTTGCAACCAAGGTCTGCTACGGTGCCTACAAGGCATCTGGAACTGCTTGGAGTGCTATGCTGTGGCAATTGCCTGGTGAACACACAGGAGAAAGTAGGTTTTCTGCAGCAGATCTTTTACTTAGAGCCCATATCTATACATGAACTTGGGAATGGAGAAGGTTGTTTTTGTCCAATGAATAGCACAGTCAACACATCATCTTTTAGTCTTTTTGTCTGGGTTCAAGTGTAATGAAGCCCAAAATTCTGGCAAGAAAAAAACACCTGTTTTGCTGTGCTTTAAAATAAATACATTCACCTGGCTGGGCCAGTTCCAGCATAATAATAATAATTTTGTGGGGTTTTAAAAGTATAAAACTAAATATTGCAATGAACTGTTGCCAGTGACTATCTGGTTCTAAGGTTTAGAGCTTATGCTGGACACTTTATTGCTCTTTTCAGTGAAAATGCCCTTAGGGATCTTAGGTCCAGTACAGTTAATATAAAGCAGGAACAGAAACACAATTCCAGGCTTTTTCCTCAGACGCTAACTCCGAAGTTACCAAGAGAAGATCCTCCCGATAGCTGCGTATTGGTGGTGTGCTTTTCACAGTGCCAGTGTATCACTGTTACTGGCTCGGTTTCAGATCTCAGACGTTTAAGCAAACACTGTCAGGAACACATATTACTTTCTAGTTGTCAGTATTTTTTTTCTGGAAGCAGATGGTCTTTCATCCAGCCAGTGAGTAGTGAGATGACAGCTGTCTCTCGCGTTTTCTTGTAGTGTCCGAGGGCAGCAGTGTGGGGTGCCTTAGTGCCCTCGTCTCCAGGAGCGAAGGGCAGGAAGAGCTGAAAACGGCTGGAGTACGATGTACCCCTTACCCTGCTCTGGCCGCGCAGAACGGCACCTGCCCGGCGGCTCCCGCGGAGGAGGGTGCGCGGGCAGCCCGGGACAGCGCTGCGCTCGCTGACAGCCTCCGAACGCCGTTCCCGCCGCGCGGGG
>VWZP01009918.1:827872-889850 GCA_013396995.1 Dicaeum eximium | reverse complement strand
GTGCCGGGGCGCGGGCAGTGCCCGGGGCGGCGGCGCTCGGCCGCGGCGGAGCCCGAGGCCGCGCTGAGAGGCTGCTCCGCGCCGGGCGTGCGCTCGGAGCCGCGGCCCGCGGGCTCTCGCCGTGCCCCGGCTGCGGGAGCGCGTTCGGCTCCGCTCCGCTCCGCGGGATTCGCGCGCCGCGTGTTTTGGCTGTAGCCAAGTAGCCATTTCAAAGCTGCTCTCCCCGCACGCTCGGTTTCCAGGAGCTGCATCCAGAGGCAGTGTAAGGAGCTGCTTCGTTTTGCCTCGATGTCCCACCAGAAGCCGTGGCTGCACGTAGCCTGAGCCGAATCCAGCAGTTTGTACGGGACAGGGAGAGAAGTGGATAACTCTCCTCACGAAGAATGCGTGTTGCAATTATTCTTGCTTTGGGCCAGATCTTTTGGTCTAACTAAACACAGTGTGCAAAGTTTGGCGTTCGGTGTTTCTCTTCACGCTTTCCTGCCTCTGGCTTTGTTACCGTCTCTGCTTTAATACTACCAACACTTGAGCTGTTTGTGCCCAGTTGTCAGGCTAGAGGGTATGTGCTGTAGCAGAGGAGAATCTTGAAACACCTTTTTTCCTCCAGCTGTGGCTTTACATTTTTTGCAGCTGTCAGTGTGTCCACACCTGTGTGTTTCATAGCTCTTGACACACTTGATATTAATTAATCCAAATGATTTTTTTCCAGATTCTAGATACATGAACAGTTTAGAGAGGCTGGCAGCAGTGAGTTCCACAGGTTACTATGTTGTGTGGAAAAACTACTTCCTTTTGCTTCTTTAATTTTTGTGCTTGATACTGTATGGAACTTATAAAATGAATTATTCTTGGTTTTTGCTCACTATCTCCGTGCTGTTTCAGAGCTGTGTTCTTTCATTAGCTGTCTACCTCAGCTATTCCTTATTTCAGGTTAAAGAATTCTTAGCTTTTAAGTCATCTTTCTTCAGTATCTCTTGCCAGTGTAATTTCTCTTTTCTGTACTTTTTCCTTTTTTTCCCATAATTTTTTAAAATCAAGGGATCAGCAAAACCGAGTTATATGCAAGATTTCAATACAACAGGGTTATATAAGGCCATGATGATGTCTGCTAGCAGAGATGACAGATCATTTGGTGCATCAATATTGTGAATAGCCAGCAAAAGTAATAGAAGTATTTGTAGCTCGATGTGTCACCTGTTGATAAATCAGTGTGATTTATTTTTTTAATCAGAAATCACTGTCTAAGGCACTAATGGTTAGTAGCTCAGTACAAGGGTATAAGGTTATGCATTAAATAGTTGCCTGATGAGCTCTTAATATTCTGTCAGTCTGCTGTGCATGTTTTTCCTGTCTTCTGTGGCAAAAGCAGGAACAGAAAATAGCCCAAATGTGTCTGTTTATTGCTGTTTGTGGAACTGCCAATGCACTCTTAGAAAGTTGATCTAGCAAGCTGTAGCTTGCCAACTTGGACTTCTTTCTGGTGTAAACTTAGTAGTAATCTACTGGTCGATGTGATTTTCACCTATTCAGTACCAGCAGGGGTTTAAAATGAAACTGGATACTCCTGATATTCATTAGACACCTGTAAAGCTTGATGCTTTCTTTTCCATCACCAGGGAACTCAATTTCCAGATAATCTAGTGGGAGAATGGATTTAAGTAGACTAGGAGGAGAGACTGCCTTTCACCAAGAAAAGTGCTGCAAAGTGAGCATTTTTAGCCAAGTTAGAAAAATGAGGCCAGCTGGTGTGGATTGTCATAGGGAGTCCTTCAAAGTGAGTATAGGTAGGAAATATAGATTATTTATCATTATTGTGCCCTGAACATAACTTATCTAGGTTTTATCCAGGAGCAGGGCTAACCCCAGGTCTTGCTGCTGCTGATTTTAATCTGAAAAAGCTCCATTGTAATTGAAGGAGCAATTTGATTCCTGACTAACTCTCAGAAACACTTGGAGGTGTTGTATAGTGCAAGATTTCAGTCATTCTGCATTTCATACAGCACATTCCTTCAGAGCCCCAGCAGATTTAATTGTAGAAAATTAATTAGGTTGCTCCCAGGCAGTGATGGGTTTTATGATCTCAGTACAAAATCTTTGGTTATGCTCTAGAACAAACTGAGTAGCTGCATTAGAAATGTGCATTAAATGAAGGCTGAAAACAAAACAAGAAAGCAGGATCATCTTCAAGACTCATATTGGCCTCAGTGTGTGGTTCTGTGCAGACAGTGACAACAGAAAAGCTGGGTTTCCACACTGCAGTCTCAGTTGTCTGTGATGTGACATCAGATGTGTGATATTCAGACTATTCACTGTGATATTCAGGTATTCACAGACTATACAGATATTCAGTGGCAGTTGTAGTAAAAACAGAGGTGAAGTGCTGGTCAGACAGTGGTGCTTGGGATTTTCTTCTTTACTTTGAAAATCACGTTTATCATCTACAGTGAAGTGCAGTCCTTGCAGACAATTCTGTGGGCTTTAAATTCTGTAGGAGAGAAGTAAGATTTGGTGGTTAAGCACTTAAAAAATCCAAGGAGCTCCAAAGTCAATCATGCATAAGCAATTTTAGCTGTGTCCCCTGTAGTGTTGTGTTATCATAACAAGCTTCAGGTTTGGAAGGTTATTATTTTTTGCAAGTAGGAAAAAAAGTAAAAAGAAAACTTACTGTGTCAAACCAACTTCTTAGAGAGTTTGGACTTTGGTAGTAGCCCTTTTACCACAAAGTTGGTAGGGAAAGCATTTTGTAGCTTTTAATAGTGAAATACTTCCAGTGGTAACAGTGCTGGCTGAAGAACAGAGTGTGACAAGTCTAGTTCCCTTGAGTAGGCACATACACAGTTCAGTTAGTTCTTTTGTTTTCAGACAGCAGCTCTACCTGATCTAAATGCAGTTTGGACCATGACTTGGGTAATTGTAAAGCTAATTAAGTTATGAATATATGTGGTTCAATATGTGACCAATGAACATGGTTGCATTGTTAGCAGGATAAGTAACAGCATTGCAATAGCTCCATTTTTGTTCAGGATAGTTAGTACTATACACTAGATAATTCTGTTCGTGTATATTAGATTTTTAGGAAGAATGCATGGTTTAGTACTTCATTTAGAAGATTAATTAGAAACATGTTAAGCAGATATAAAAAAATTGATTAACAGAATGATCTGATGGATGTGATTTTGTCTTATATCTTACTCTGTATAAAGGAAGCAGAGCTGAGACCTTGTGCTTTAGTGCTGCCTGATTATTTTTTGTACATTTTTGTTCTTTGTGTTAGTGACAATAACAGATCAAAATTCTGTAATTTAAACCAACTCAGTTTTCTCCTCCTGGAATGTTCCGTCCCACCCATCTTTCTCTTGGGGACTTGAGTGTCATGTCACACATCAAATTTGTGTAACCCCTGCAGGGTTATGGCATTCCCAGAGATGGGTCAGCGTTCATAATTTTGGTTGCTGTTAAACAGTCAGCACTTGTCAACACCATGTACAGACATCTGTTACATATTTTTTAAATGGTGGTACCAAGTGTTAAATGTGGGGCTTCTCCACAGGAGCTGTTCTGGCACTAGAAATGCAGATAGGATCTCAGTCCAGTCCTTGTGAGGGCAAGTAGCCCCGTGGGCTGCTGAGGTGATGGATGTGTGAGTTCCTGGAATGTGGGCTTCTGCTTTCAACACTCCACTGGCTGCTCTGTGCTGCTCATCAAGGCCATTGATGTCTTGCTTTATCTCTGAACTGGGTATGATAATTACAGGATGTTGGTCAACTGTTAAATTTCCTGAAGATAGTTTGCATGCAAAGATGCTAAAAAAGAAAGTTATTTGAATAAAAATTTTTATTGTACATGAATGAACCCAAATGATGTAGTATGTGCTTCATAGGTTTATTACTGTGTTTCTCTAAATCACAGCTTAAGGTCTTGCTTGTTGGCTATTTCACATCAGTCCTGTGCTGCTGCTACTACTTGGCATCCCACTTCAGTATTTATTTTGGTTCTGGTTTTGGAATTTCCCTTCACAGGAAGATTCCAGGCTCCTTATATGGAAAAATTTATTTTAAAAAATTTACTTTTTCCATCAGTTCTGTAGATTTTTTTCTCAGTAAGTGCAAGAGCCACTATCTCTTTTATTTAAAGCTCTGGTCTAAGAGCCAGTAAAGTCAAAGAAAAGGTTATCAGCAACTTCAGTGTCTTTCAGATCAGGCCAATCCCACGTGATGTGCTCTTGTCATTGGAAAGCAGGACCACTGGTTTCAGCCATGAGTTTCCAGTGTCTTTTTGACAGTACAAGAGTTAGTAACTTGTTCTTTAACTTGACAATTTATACTTGTTGTATAGTTGGTTCTTGTTGTATAGTTGGTTCAGGGCACTGGAGCCTTTGGAATACTCTGGATACCAAAAAAATATTTAACTTACAGGGCTTGGTAGATAAAATTCATCCCTTTGCAGAGGAGCCACTTTTTCGTAACTGTGATCCTTTATTCCCCTTCCTGTAAGACTGCTATAAACTCATGAGTTATATTTGCCCATAGTGATTAAGGCTAGAGAGAAATACAGAAAACTACCCTCTTTTGAATGATATTTTTGTTGATTTAACTTTGCTTGCTTGTGCTTTTTTCCTAAACCCAAGCTTCTTAAAATACTAACATTAATGAAAGAATAGTCCCTTTTAGTAAATCCAAGAGATAACTGCCGTGACAACAGAAGTTCCAACTTCTGAACTTTCAACTTCTGAACTTTCTTTATCTTTAATTGGCCTCTTCTGGTACCAAATGAAGTTTAGCAGAGAAACCTGGTAGTGAGCAGAGTCTCCCAGTTTGTCTCTGTTGATGAACCAGTCGGGCTGATGTGACTCCTTGGACCTGGCTTTCCCAAGAGGTGGGGCAAGGTCTGTCCTTTGGGACTGCATGGCCTGGTGAGATAAGAGAACAGGAGGAGAAGGCTTCCCAAAGTGAAGTGTTTGTTGGGAGCCTGAGGATACTGTCTGTGACACTGATACAAGTTCTGTGGTTTCCTGCTTCTTCCCTTCTATGTGAGTCATGATATCCGAGTTGGAATGTTTTTCCTTTGCTCTGGTTTTGGGAAAAGGATGGATAAAGAAGCCCTTTTTAAAAGCCTTTCTTCATGAAACCTACTTCTTGGTGAAAAACATCTGTTGTGCTCGGTGCTGGATCAGCACTTGGATACTACTCCCCCAGGAAAAAACGTCACTTGGATACTTGAATATTGTGTGAGTGAAATCTGTAATCCTGAATCAGGCGGGTTGCCCTGATACTCCCTTTGGATTAGCTGCAGAGAAGTGCATGGAAGGACAAACCTATCTGTAAATGGCAAATTCAGCAAAACTATTGACACTAATCTGAGAGTAAATGTTGACTTGGAAAGTATTCAGATATCCTGGATTTTTTTTCCACAGTAAAGGTGATTGCTGTAGTCCTGACCTGGTAACATCAAACCATTAGTTGGTTGTGCATTATACTTGTATTTTTGTTTGGTTATTTTTATCTAAAACATGTAGTTTCTACGAAAGTAAAAAAAAAAAATTGCTTATCAGATTGGCAAAGAGAAGCAAGAGCCTGTCCAATCCCACCCTGCATAATTACAATAAAATGTCATCCCATGACACAAGCTGCCCAAAAGAGTGATAAATTGTATGAAATGGATGCAATTACTTAATCTGGCAGAAATGAAAGCTCTGTCTCATTTTCTTGTAGTTCTGTGGAGCTGCATTCAGCAGCTGGGGAAGAGAGTGGGGAATAGTGGGCAAACCTCCTTGCAGATTTTCAGGGGCTTTATGTGAAATTGAAGCACTTTACTAAACCAGCATATGAATAAGGATTTAAAAGAATTGAGTGGGTTAACCATTAACTGTTAGTATTGTTCAGTTTTGTTGGCCCAGGAAATACTGTTCATGTGTTGAAACACAGAGGCAGGATGTCAGTTTTGATTTTTTTGTAGTGATAAGCAGCCATTAAAAATCGAATTTCTTATACTCCTTTGCTTCTTCATGCATTACTTGTACTCATTAATACATACTGCACACCAAAAAAGATTGTCTCTTTTTTTTCCCTTTCTTTCTTACTGCCCTCCTCCAGTTCAGAGATTTGCTCAGATTAAGGCAGTTGGAGTACTTTTGTTTCTTCCCATAGGAATGTTTACAGTGTTGCAGGATCAGGTTCAGATTTATTACTTAGGCACTCACAAATCTTGCTGTAATTAATCAGTTGTCATAAAGCTGTGCCTTCTGCCTGTGTTTGTTGCTGGCCAAATTCATCACACCATGGCTGAATGCAGTGATAGTTGTGAACATGTTCAGAATTTAAATAATAATAACTAAGGATTATTTTAAACAAGAAAAAAAATCCTAATGCAGTCTTGAATCATGAGGGCATGAAAGGGCTAAAATATCTTTGCTGCTTTCGTACTGTTAAAATTGGACATAAACTATAATTTTCTAATTTCTTTTGAACCATAGTGCTTGTGATTTAGTTGTGATCGTTTCTACTGCTTTGAAATGGGAATGGGGGAGAAACTGTTTCCAAATGTATCTTCCTGGCATTTGAAGATTCAGAAAGGGGGGGTTTGTTTTTGCTTTTTGTTTCGCTGTTTTCTTAAAGTTATGTTAGAAGGGCTTTTCAAAATCTGGGCTTTGCAAAATGCCTGTTTCCTCAGACCACAGAGATGTTATGTTAAAATAGGGAGCACAGTGTGAAGCAGTGCTCAGAGTGATTCCATTCCAGTTGCATTCCTTTCAGCAAGTCTTCACCTATCTCCAGCAGTGAGTACTCAAGGAGAAGATTAAAAGTCACTATATAAGACTGTGTGCAACAGCAGTGGACTCTGATTAAAAAAACTCAAAGCCTCAAAAGACAGCATATGAAATTTGGTCACTCTTTTTTAATACATGACTCTATCACCTCTGGCATACAGATTATATAAAGCAGCAAATGAAGTCCACAGTGTTGGAGGAGTTCCTTGGTTTCCTTTGCCAGCGTTTTGTAATAGGCTCTTCTTGTTGTCATGCAGATTCAAGAAGTCTCACATTCACATTTAAAGTCCCTGTTTTTCAGTTTGCAGACTCATGGGAAGCACTAAGTGACATCAGGTGAGGGTCAGTGTGCTGTAATAACCTGCCCTCAAGCACAAATAAGTTCAGGCTCTACTGCCAAGAGATGACCTTTGATTTCTTTTTACCTGATGCAATAAGAGCCCTATTCACTTTGCTTAGGCCAAGTCCCAGCCACTTGAATAGATTTTCTTGAGCAGGAATGGTTATGAAAATCCCAAAACTTGGTATAATGGTGGCAGAGATTTCTGGATTGGAGATGATTTTGATACACTGAATTAGATTTGGCTATTACTGTGGTCAGAAGAGAGAAGTGACTTCATTGTGACTTGCACAGCTGCCAAATCTGAAACTACCACTATGAAGTACAGTTTCTAAGCTGCATCTGATAAACAGAGATAGTGAGCAAAGATGCTTATGTGTTAAAACTTTTGTTATATACAGACAGAAAGCAATACCTTAATCTGAAATGTCACTGACTGATACAGCCAAAAGGCTGCATATGCTGTCAGTGAGTGGACCTGTACCATGATAGTCACACTTCCCCCCTCTTGGCATCCTCCTGATCTGGGTATGTTGTTAAACTGTGAGGTACAGGGTCTCACTCAACTAAGTATCATAATTTTGCTCAAACTGCTGTGTTGCAGGTATGTTGGGGTTAACTTATTCTGAATAAAGTAGTGTATGGCTAAATGGGGAGGCAGGATAGAGTCACCTCTTTACTATGTGGTGGCTAATTGTACTGATGGTTTCCACTGCTTTGTTAAAAAGGGGTTTTCTTTAACCTACCTTTCTCTGCAAGCCCATACAGGAATTATAGGGAAGTATGGTATTTCTTACTGCTTTTTCTCTTCAACCCTTCTGGCTTTTGCAGATATAAGAGTGGGTACTTGTGTGCATTAGCTCTGGTGACTGACTTTTCAAGTAGCAAAGTTGATTCACTTCTTTCAAAGTCAGACTACAATCATGCCTTAGTCCTACTCTCTAAGCAAACCTCTATTGGAAGCAGTATTGGGTTTACTTATAGGCTGAGAAAAACTCAAGACTAGAACCTAACCTGGGAAGGATGACTGGAAGTCAAAAAGGCATCTTCCTGATTTGCTTAGGTTTTTTGAATAATGCTACTAGCAAGGGTGACGAGGGCTGTTGGTGATTCTGCAAGGTTGGATCTTTTATCTGTCAGCCATAAACTCATTCTTCACAAGCCACTGGATGGCATCTTCCAAACTATATATTTCCTAATAGGGAGATTTTAATCTGCAGCTGGTGAAAGATTTCTACTTCCCTGCTCAGTGAAGGATAGCCCAAGATTCCTTGAATGTATGATTATCTTTGTGTTTTTGTGTCAAGGACTGGTATCTCCTGTAGGACTGGAACAGTTCATGCAGTTTACACAAAATGGACTGAAATACGAACTGTCATCTAGACCACCAGAGCACATGAGGCATAGCAGCAAGACAAGATTTGTAGGATGTCTAAAATCCCTTTCAAGCTGACAGGATAAGAATAAACAGCTCCCTCTCCCAACACTTAAAGGATCTTGCAGTTCAGCTTTAAAATGCAGGAGGCTGAAGGGTTCACCACATGGAGGTTATGATTGATAGAAGCATTAGGATATTTCTGGAACCCAAACCAAATAAGGACTTCAGGAAAATTATATTGAGTGGCATCAGTCTTGGGGGTAGAATTGAAAATGTAAATTGTTTCTGAATTTCTGAACATAGGGCTTTTACATTTCTTCTGCTGTCACTAATCATGCTGAATCTTAATTTCTCTTTCTTGAAAAGATGCAACGATAGCATTGTTTGTCATCTTTACTAATTAAAGCTTAGTAACTTAGTTTTTTTCCCCTTTTTTCTCCATTAATATATTCTTCCCACAGAAAAGAGATGCACCTCTACAAATGTACCCCTTTAAGTGGAAAAGGCTTGGCAGCACAATTGGCATCTGATGCTACTATCTTTGTTGCCAGTCCAGTTTTGGAACTGAACTATTTGTAAGATTCTATATATATCAAGCCCAGCAGATAAACATATTGAATGTTTGTGTTGTTGTGCTGGAGACCTCATCTAAATTTTACTGTGGATGCAAGCTAAATTAACCTCTGTGAAACAGTTCTTCAGTGTGTTCTCTGAGGCATCCCTGTATTTACTTGCATTCAGAATTTAATATTTACAAAAGATGTACAAGATAACTTACTGCCATTCTTCCAGCTGGCTGTCAGAGATCCATTGATAGTTTATTGTTTCATGTTGGGTTGAAGTTCCCCGGTATTCTATTTCAAAATTATGAAAAAAGTACCTAATTTCACTGTGCTCTTGCAAGATCTCTCATTAGACCTATTATTCATCATTATGTAGAAACATAAAAGAAAACAAAAAAGCTTCAAATTCCACTGTTGCATTTCTGTACCAGTATGTGGGGAGCCTCAGAGAATTTTAATCAGCAATAAATTTGAATCTCATAATTCTTACAGTATTATTTAATAACAAGGTAATTTAGGCAATCTTGCGTAACTCATTCATTTCAAGATGTTTCAGGAGCCTAGACGCTGAAATGCACAATGAAGATGTGTAAGCTACATGGTGAATTATTTTTCTGTCCATGATCTAGCAGTTTACTGTACTTCCTCTTAAAAAATAAAACATCTAAGTCCTATTACTAGTCCCATACTATTAGGTATATGACACTTCCTTGATGGGAACAGTTGATTTTTTATGCTTTATTGAGCAAAGGCATGTTCAGCACTTACCAGGATGTCATCAAAATCTCAGCACTGTTTATTTTGGACATGTGTCACTTATTTTCCGCTGGTCCCTAAAATATATTCCCACACGGGTACCTGAGAAGTTCCACATCCTTGTGTCTGGCCTCTGGTCAGTTGAAGCCTTGTGTTGCTCTCATGTAGTGAAACTATTTAGCAAGTGTTTGGTGCCCAGATTATCCCAAATGCTAGAGGACAAGGTGTTGTTTGAATGTTTAGGCTGGAGCACCTCTGCCCTCCATGCCCCAGGACCATAGAGCACCTCCAAGTTCTTGCTCAGCTTTTTCACAACTGAGTTGCAACACGGCTGTCACCTGAGCAGTCACTGACTGAAGTGAAGCCCAAGTCATGTAGGAATTGCATGACAGAAAGGAGAAACCTCTTCTTTTTGCCAAAACACAGCAGTTTGCTGACTGCAGAAGAGCACTGAAGGGAGGAGGACTTTCATCATGTTTAGAGTCTATTACGAAAGCCTTGGTCACTTTTTCTTGGACATTTGTTAGTACAAAGTATTTGTCAGTGGGTACCCTTGGTGTTTTCCCTTCCAGTTTTGGCAGTATTGAAATGTATGTTAAAACACTTGTCCTTGAAAACTTGTGTAGAAAAGGATTTGATGAGTTATTTTGGGATGTGTGCCCACATTAATCTCCATTAGAGAAAGTACAGGAGGCAGTGGTGTGCAGTGCAGCCCTGCACTGAAACACTGGGGATAGTCCTTGGACTACTGAGATATTGTTCCTTTGCTGCCAAACTGCAGGGGAGAGGGAGACTTGTTGGGCTGTGGCCTGGCATATCCATCTAGAAATGTATTCTGTTTCTAATATGGACTAATAAACTGACATGGAATTGCCTTGCTTTTACGTGTACTAATGAATAGGTTTGGGTTGAGTTTGTTTGGGGTTCTTTTCCCCTAATTGTTCTTGTGTGTCAAAGACCTATTCAGTCTTCAGGGAATGCCAGCCTTCCTTTAGAATGCCTAACCCAAGGCAGAGAGCTACATACAGGCAGGGAAATCTCTGAAGTTGCCCAGAAATGGTTTTTATCCCATTTATAGTTTAGTACATCAAGAATAATGCTACAGAAGCCCTTGGAGTCGCTGTAGCTGAAGTCTGAAATTGAATCCCAAGGACATTACTGCTTATTTCAATAGGATGCCTCTGTTGTATTTATAGGTACATGTTCCAGTTAGTAACTGTTCCTCTGCAGAGTTTAACTTTAGAAAATTAAACATCTCTGATGATAGTGGATATGAATAGCTACCCAGAACAGAAATACCTAGGCATTCCTGACAAGTCTGAGTTTTCTGTGGTAACTGGAAGATGGAAAGTGATCTCTTTCAAGGACCAAGAAGGCTTAGCTTAGCCATTAGAGGTTGGTTAACAAGTTTAAAAGTGGTTTGGTTTGACTTTTGCAGCGTCCCTGTACTAAAACACTTCTATCCTTGTCTGCTGTGGATAATGTAGGAATGTTCCCAGAAAGCATTGTTATTTGGAGGTATTACTTATGCAGAGAGATGGTTCCCACTGATACTCCAAAGAAAATATTTCATTTCTGAATAAGCAAGCAAAGATTACAAGTCCACATGTCATACTGTCCTCCATGTTGTGTTCTGACTCTGGTCAACACCTCAGAAATTGTGCCAATAGAACAGAAGGATCTTTGTAAGAGTTAATATTTTGATATTGCCTGTGTTCAGGTAGTAACTTGATGGGGAGAATTTTTGTAAATTTAAAAAAAAAAAAAAAAAAAAAAAAGAGGACTGTGAGGTGTTTAAGCCTTCCTCCACTGGTTAATTCCTTCCTTAGGAAATCACAGAAGTTCGGGATTTTTATATTGTTACAAATGTTTCTGTGAATTCACAGAGGAATTGTTGACTCCTTTTACTCCCCTGTTACTGTGAATCAGCTCTAATTTATGGAAAGGGTAGTTTACATCAATTTTTCTATTTCTGTTGGAGCAATGCAGAGAGTTAATTGTGATAGGCTAATGACACACACATCTATTTACCAGTAAATGAAATATTTCTTTCAGAAGGTACATTAGCAATAAGAACACTTGTTCTTCACCTATAAATGATGTTGAATGTTGCCTAATAGTTTAAAAATTATTCTCTTCTTCCTATATCTTGTCCTTTCTCTTACTACGTGGAAGATATTGATGCCTAGGCATGTATTTACAGTGTTTCTTGAACACCATCTCATGGGAAGCAGTTTAAAAAAATGAAAAAAAGGACTTGTGTCTGCCAGAAAGACATTCTTATTAAATAGATGGGTGAAAATCATGTTTCCTTTTTTTGCAAAAGGAAGCTATCTTCTAACTTCACAATAATTATGTAATATACGTGATTTTTACATAATGAGAGGGGTGTCTCCCAGCTGCATTACTAAGAAATAGCTGATTATACTCCTGAAATATGTTGTGTTTTACTTTCCTTGTACATGTGCCTTCAATTAGCTTTGCTGAAATATTTGTTTTCTTTGACCTTTTTAAACAGGGTGTGTTACAACTCTCTGAGTGAAGCTGGTGGGTCCTTGGTGTTGATGCAAAAGAGAGAAGGTCCTCAGAACCACCAGTTAAATGCTGTTGGGAGCCTGTGTTTTGAAGACAGACAAAGAAAAGCTCCTTACTTTGAACTTTTCTTCAATTCTGAAAATGGCCTTCATTAAAGAAGGTTAAAGATTAAATTTTCATATGCTCTTCTGAAAAGAGCATAAGAAAAGTTAATTTTCTTTGACATATTTTCAGGTAAAGAAATTAGTATGGCTAACAGAGGCTCTAAGAAGTTTCTGTTATTCCTAGTTGTTCTGAAATGCAGTTATATACCTTGCAATATCAGTATCTAAAATAATAATAAATAAATAGATTTGCAGGCTGACATTTCATTTATAATCCTTCCCTCAGTTATTTCCATCCAGGGCATTCTAACTACCAGTCACAGCAGACAGTTTTACCTGAGTTTCCACAAAATGGAGTGGGTCTCAAAACAGTGCATGAACCAAATCTAAAGCAGCACTCCACCTACTTACACTTGGTAGAAAAGTATTTTGAACAGGAACTTGTTGAAAACAAATCTGTGCTGTTTCTGCTCATTTTGTAGGCAAGACTCTCCATGTTCAGTCATAGCAGTGTCCACAAAGATTTGTTTCTCTTGTCATAACAATGAAGGATTCACCTATTTTGTATCAATGCTTATAGAAGTTTCAGGTATTTCTACCTGACTTTTTAGGCTGTTCAATGTTATTTTTTTCCATATCTTTCTACATCAGTAATCAGATAAGTGTTGATCAGGACTATGGAATGGCTAAGAAAGATGGTTCAATGAAAAGGATTTTTAACATGTAATTTCCCCCTTCCTCTTACATGTTCAGCCTCTTCTACATTCTTGGTTTCGAAGATTCAGATTGTAGCAAAAAAGTTCTTTACAAGGAAAGGAAAACTTATTAAAATACATGCAATGTGTTTTAGAAGAGGTAATGATTTCTAATATGTAGAGCTGTGATAGGTAGCACCTTTCATGGTTTTCAAATGCTGAAATTGCTAGAACCTTTCAGTTCTCTGGGGTGGTTAAGTGTGGAACAGGGAGTCCTTAATGTGGAATATACCAGCTGAACATTGAGTAAGGCATTTCATAAGGGAGCAGAACTGCTCAGTCTCTGCACACCTGTCTTACATCAGGTCTTTCCAGTTTGTTCTGCACTGGTTATCCAGAACAGCTATGACAAGAGTTGCAATTCCTTAAACCAGGGAATGTGACAAGCTGGTATCAAGATTCCTACAGTACCTCTTTAGACAGAGAAGGGAAGGTAAAAAACCAGCCACCATGTCCTTGCTAAGCACAGTTTTAAAACTAATTCCAGGGATTTGGCCAAAATTGCACAGCCTACCTCTGTGAAATCTTGAAATGAGCTTAAGATAAGTTTGCAATTGTTTCCACACAGCTGCATCCCAAAAACCTCTTTGTTAATTTGGAGAGTAATATGATCTCAATTTTGTGATTCATTTTATGTTTTACATAATTGTCCTTTGCCTGGAAACTGCACATGAGAACTTAACATCCACTAAGCTTTTGTGAGAATTATCTAATACTTTCAAAAGGTAAAAAACAGGATAAAATCAGACTAACAATGGCAATTTTGGTGCAGCCTGAATCTTGACAAAGTATCATTCCTCTGGGTTATTATTTCAAAGATGTAAAAAAGAACAACTGATTCAGTTTTTCTGACACTTAATTTTGTGCTTTCTGGACTCTTTTTAAAGTTTGGTAAGTCTGCACTCCACATAAACTACATTTTCAGAGTTTGGTGATTGTAAATAATGTCAGAATTAGTAACCAATTTAACAATGGTATTCCATTGTGCTTTCTTGGCAATGGAAGTGGGTGTCAATTAGCTAACTATGTCATATTTTATACCACAACAACATACTTTAATTGATTATCAGACCTATGGTTTAAAATCCATATTTCAGCCTATTATTGAGTTTAAGAAGTCTTTATTAAATTTTAGATTAGGCTCATTATTGCAATCCTTCCAGTTTCATGATATTTTTATTACAAGTGCACATCCAGCAAATATATAATCAGTGCTGTGAACAAAGATTAAGAAAAATGAAAAGAAACAAATCCTACTACTCAAATATGACTGCAGCTCATGACCTATAAGCATGCACTTTTCTGCTTCTCCCCTTTACTTCCAAGATTAATGTCACAACCCTTGTTTGATTTCAAATTATATATTCTTCAAAAAAGATGGAAGCAAATTGTTTGAGTTGTGGCACCCTCCAGCATAACAGTATCTTTAAAAGCCAAAATTTGCATTTTTGTGAATGGATATTTTGGGAAATGGTGTGTGTGGTTACTGTTGAATTCCACCACTTTTGTCTCCTAGATTTTCAGAGAACAATGAAATATTATAGGGTGGGATTGCTGCTGGTTGTGCTCACTGCACTCCCTGCGGGTGAGGCTGCAGGCAGGGAAATGAAAACATCATCCTGATCGAGCCTACATTGCACACAGGCACTGAGCTTTCTGGGACTGCAGCACTTCTGGGCACACCCAGAAGGAGAACCTGAAAGTTCTCAAAGCATTGAAAATAAAAAAGAAAGGTACCTGCAGGGTTAGGTGGAGCAACTTGCTGGTTTTGTTTAAATAAAATGTTTTCTCCGTGTAAGTATCAGAACTTTTTATCAGATCTAATGCTAGATTTCTCTTTTATGCAGCTTTCAGATACAAGTGTATGTTTTAATGTAGTTAATGAATATTTGAAGAGATTAAAAGTCTGGTGGTACGTGTCAACAGCTGCAGTTCAAGCTGTTGGATGTATACACAAATTATGTAGCTAGATAAACCTGGCAAACTGTGAGTGCTTTATCAAAGTCTTATGAATGTAGTGAATTTTGGATGCAATCCAAAGGACTTGCACTGAACATGATTTAATAGATTTGAACAACTAAACCAACAGATACACTATACTTTATGAATGTGCAAGGCAACAGATTCAAAGGCAGTCTTAAAGGGTGTGATATTCTCTTTAAAGTGTTTTTAGATATTTTTTATTTATGATTACCCCACACTACCCTCCAAAAAACAAACCAACAAACAAACAACCCCCTCCCCCAAAAAAACAAAACCAAAAAATTCCCAAACAAACAAAAAACCACCAAAAAAACCCCAAAAAGAGAACATTTCCTATCAGTGAAAACATGACTTTGGAACAATGCTCAACTTTCATACCTGTTTCAAGTCACCATTTTCAGTAGCTGCCAAGATACATAATCTGACTAAAAAGATAAATACTGAAGGAAATTGTAGTTGGCTTCATATATATGTAAAGTCACCAAGGTAGAAGAAGCTAGAAGCTCAGAGCACTTCTGAACTTGGTTGAGTTAGCATGTTTCTATATGATGAATCTCACATTCCTCTTGTGAGTTATAATACAGGGTCTTGGATTGTTTAGGTAGGTACTGTACACATGCACATGTTCAGGAATTTCTGTTACAGTTAATGCATAGGTGCAGATGTGTGTGCATTGACAGGACTTACAAGAAGTATGGGTTGATGCTAAAATGACAGGAATTTATGGAAGTGAAATACCGTCCGCTCACAATACACAAAGGGTACAGTCACATGAAAAGCCACATGTGAGCAGTCCCATGATAATTAAGAGGTTAGGTTAACATTGGCTTTCTGCAAAATTTCAAACCTCTTCATAAGAAGACGTTTCTTAAAGTTAATTAGCCAAAGGGTAATTATTATCTTTGACTTCCCTGAAGAACTTTCTTCCTATTTTCTTAGCTTTCTGTATCAGATAATTCTGTGTATTGTGTCATTTAACTCTTTGAGAAATCTTTTTTTTGTCCTTTTCAGCAAATTTCTCTGATTGCCTATGAGCCCATTAGATTAGGTTTCTTATTGCCATTATCCATCCCCAGCCCTTTTTGCAATCTCCATTACAAATCAGTATTTTTATTTTCTAATGTTGTGAGAAAGGCTCTGGGTAAATGTCAGTAAATATCAAGTTAAGGGATGGTTATGGCTGGTTCATTGCTTGGTAGGGTAAGAGCTGAGATGGCAGCAGCAGCTGGAGGTGCTACAACCACTCACCTGCAGCCTGAAAGGGGAGGAGACTTAAAGCAGGCTCCTCTAATCATTTCTGTGACCCAGTGCACGTTTTATTATATGCCATGAAACACTTCTCCCTTTGACTGTCACCCCGGGGCTCTGGAGAAGTTTGTATTCTATTCCATCCTGTGAGGTGAGTTGGTTGGTTTGGGTGATTGGTTTTCTGGGAGGGGTGTTTTTTGTTGTTTTCTTTTTTCCTCCACCCAGTTTCACAGATCAATCTTGTTTTCATCCAGCTTGGAAGTAAAATAGGGAAGACTGCTGAAAAGTCAAATGTTTTCATGCAGTGGAGAAAGTCTTGCTGACTCTGTGAAGTAGAAGAGTGTGGGTTGTTCCAGTTAAGAAATTAATATATATTCTGCTGTATGCAGGGTTACTAGAGAGTTCTTTGCTAGAAAGGTCTATAGGGCTTTTCAGCCCCTTCTGGGAAGGCAATTTGACTTTTACAATGCAAGACTTATTGAACACAAGTACACTTCATCAGGCTTTTGAAAGTTTCTCTGCCAAATTCATGTTATTCAATCCCAGTGTTAACTGTGTAGCTATTTCAGGTATTCATTTTGCCGTGGATCTTTTGGAGGGAAAATGATTGTCACGTTTGCACATTTTCATATCAAAGACACCACTGCCAAAATGACATGCCTTTCAGTAGGCTGTAAGCACCTAAGCTCTTAAACAATCTGGAAAACAAGCTCTTAAAGTCACTTAAATATTTAGCAGTTTTTGCACTATGTGCTACAAATGATACTTCAAAAGAAATGCATCTATGAGTTGTGCTAAGAGGTGTTTTGCAAAAGGCATTGAAATGCAGCTGAAAGTAGAGTTAGTAATGCAGCCTGCCATTGACAATGAAGATACAAATGAACTGAAAACAGTTGAAAACATATGCATGGACTTTAGGCACTGTTTTTAAGAACAGTCTCCAGAAACAGAGGTCCTTCTCTTTTTTCTTTGCAAAACTAGATCTATCATATTATCTTTCTTGTTTTTCAAACGAGGTGCAGTTTATAGAAGGGATTAGTGGAGTGTACATTGCTTTTTCGGTGTTTTTGTATCCCTTAGCAGTGTTGTTTTGAGGCTGTGTCGCTCCATACAAGGTTGTTGGACGAAAAGATTATTGTGCAGTGAAAAATCTGAAAGAGAGTACATCTGTAAAACAACCAAGATGATAAGAACTTGGTTACAATCCATGTTACAGGCAGATTCTCCAACTTCAGTAAGTGATATAAACAACTACTGTACCCCACATTATGCTTGGTAATTAAGAGTCATGTTATAGGCAGAGAGACATTTGTTTCCTTCTCAGCTCAGAAATACTAAGTCCTGTGTTAGGGGATCTGTCTAAATGCCTGGTGGTGGTGCTGGATGTGTGGACTTGCCTAATGTTTAAAGGAATGCAGCTTTTACTGAATGTGCTAAAATCTCAAACGGTGTGAACTGTTGCAGGAGATCTAGACTAAAAATCTGTTTGCAGAAGTGCTTCCCGTCTTAGCACAAGCCAATTTTAGAGTGTTAAGTAGTGAAACAGTGAAGAAGTTTGAGAAAACCTCTTAGATCTACTGCTAACTGTGAAACTGCAGGAGAGGATGAAGTTTAGCTCAGCCTTAGTGCTTTCTTCCTCAGGAGGAACTCAAACCTATTACATACAGAATTTTTGTTGTGATACTTCCCCAGGTACTCAACTTTTAATGCCTTCCATTTAAAAAATGAAACAATCAAATAATTAATCAGTCATGGAATTCTCTTTTGAAGATGTTACAATTATTTTGGAATTTCCTAAACCAGATTTGTTGTTGATTGATTTTTAAGAGAGGGTGGGGAATATTTAACCTGTCCAGTTACCTGCAAACAATCTGCATTTTCCTAGCAGCAGATCTGTACTTTATCTAACTGCACATTTCTTACGTTCTTGTCAGTCCTGTCCCATTCTAGGCAATTTTCAATTATCTGGCTGCCTGACGGAAATTGAGAACTCTTTATCTGTGAACAGCAATGTTCTCTTGTTTCTCTTCACTCCACTGCATTTCAACACATAACCACTTGTAAAGGGAAAGATACAGACAGTGGTTGACTAAAATTTGAAATGTATGGATTTATGTTCTAACAGTGTTTTATTTCCTCTTTTCCTCCCTCCTGGCCACTCTCCCACCAGCCCTTCTGATTAATGCTGTATTTCCTTACTGCAAGGATCTCCTTCCCGCCAGAAAATTCTGGTGCATTTTAGATGCCCAATATATGATTACGAGTTTACTAAAATAAGAACTTCCCAGGTGTGTGAACATTTGAGATTATTTACAAACAAATGAAAATGTGTTTGTGTAATCCTCCCAAGGGCTGGTAAGGTTTCTGTGTTCACAGTAGTCGTGATGCACTGATAGTACTTAGAAATAAGGATCACTTAAATTTATATTCAGAATGCTGTTTAACTCCAGATTTCCTCCTCGACTATGGGCAAGGCATTTAACTTCATTGCTGTAGAGTCCCAAGAATTGAAGTAGAGATGACTAATGTAGATCTGTATGCAGTTTTATAGATATCCTGGAAAATACTGAATAAGCAGTGTTAATTGTTTTTCTCCTTTCTTTTTGTAGGATTTGTGTGTGATTGTCATTGTGCTGTACCACAGTGAAGAGGTATTTTTCACTTCAAGATATCTTGCATTAAAAGATCATGGTTGACAGTTTAATAGTTTCTTTGAGGTAAGTGATGCAATAAAACATTTAAAATCTTATTTAATATGCTCTTAACACGCTGCAGTAAATTTCAATTTAGTGGGCTCTTGCTCTGCTGTTAAAAGTGTCTGTATCGTAGGAGGGTAAATAGAAATCTTGTCCCAAGACCAAATACTCAAGTATATGCATACCAGACATAGCATTCTTTGGTGATAGTGAAAAAAGAAAGTTGTCAGTGTTTGTTCATGCTTAGAGCATCTGTTAGTGTGTGCCAGTGTGATGGTCTATGTTACTGGAAAGTTCCTGTGTTTTTTGATGAGGTTGTACAATTACAGTCACTGGGCTTAAATTGCTGATTTACATGTTTTAGTACCTGTGCTGCAATTCATTCACGGATTTGTCTTACACATTCCTGAAACAGTTTGCCAGTGGGCAAACATAGGCAAGACTTTCAAACAGCTTTCCTAACAAAGGGAACATTCAGCTGTTTCTAAGCTGGTCTGTCCGGTTCTGTCCCATCCTTGGGCGAGCAGATTCAGGGCAGACAGGCAGCCCTGATGCCACACAAACACAGGCTGGCCTCCTGCAAAGAGTGACAGCTGAGTGCTCTGCCTTTGGCATGGGGTTACTGTGACACCTCTGCTCCAGCCTTGCTTCTCCTGAGTTTGAGACATCAATATCTGAATTGCAATTTCGGCACCCTCCTAATATGCCAGGGCAGATTTTCCATCAAAATGGGTCTGTCACACATTACTGACACTACCAGTGTTATCTTTCCAGTTGAAAGATCACCTGAATACTCCTCTCAAGCTGTCCCAGACTTGGGCTGTTCAGCAGATTTGGGAGGAAGTTGGAAATTTGAGACAAGAGCCATACTGCACTAGTCAGTACTGATCACCTGTATCTGGACAATCCACACTTGGCCATGATATTTCTCTATAAAATGCAGCTACTAAGGAACAGCAACATGTGAGAGACCTGCTTTGGTACCCTCCAGCTTCATTCATGCTGAGCTAACACTCACTGCACTGACTAGGAAGAACTCTGGGACGTGTTCCTAAATGAAGTGTTAAATTGCAAAATTTTTCATGCTACTCCTACAATAGACCTAATATTGTTTTGCTTTGTGCTTGTGCCTCCCTGTATTTCCCAGTTGTTTATATGTATGCTTATATTTAAGTTTCTATTTTATGTTTTTATATTACTGGCAATTGGTGTTGCCAGTAAAAGAAAGTGAGACAGTTTAAAGTCTGCCTTTGCTTCAAACTGGCTGCTTGGCTCAAACAATGCCTTAACTGTGAGAGCAGGGGCTGTACCAGCAAGGGTCTTAGAGGTCTGAGTTATACAGCCATCAATCAGCTGCAATTGGTACCTCACCTGTTCAGGTATACTTGAAAAGTTTTGCCTTATTTTGAGAAGCACTTGTTCTTTTTGGCTTTTCTGCACTGTGAGAATACCTGAACTAAACCCACTGAAATTGGAGAAGCCTATTTTTATAGCTTGGGAGGCTTAAAGTTAGTCACGCATGACAAATAAAAAAGCCTGGTCCAGAGAAGTTAGCCAAAGCAAGCTGTTGAGGGAAATAACATTAAAAAAATTAAATTGCCACACACTGATTTGAAGCTAGGGGCTTACCTCAGGATAGCTTAAGTATTCCTGGCAAATTTCCTGTGTGTTTGAAATAGTAGCTTGATACCATTGTTTCTGACAGATCCAATTGCAGTTACAGAAGCAAATTTAAAATCTGTCTTTATTGTCCTTGAGCCATGTACACACAGATGGTGATTGCAGCACAACCTCCTTAAAGAATGGTCAGGAAAAGCCTGGCACAGAATAATCACACATATACTAAAAGTTTGCATTTTAGAACTGAAAACTTTAATCTGGTAAGTAATTTGCTTTGAAGATTACAGTTCTTATTCAGCTCAGAACTCACAACCTTGTGCATGATTTCAGAAGAATTTACACATGGAAATCTGTGGACTGTCAGACTGATCAGAAAAATCCTGTCCTGTTGAGGATGAAAGCATTCATTTCCTTATGGAAACTCTGAACTTTTTTTCACGTGCTCTGAGGGATTATAGGGAGCAGAAGCCATAAGGGAGCAGGGGTAGGTAGGGAGATTCTGAGATGGAAGTTAAATATAATTTGCAGAGGACGTAGGTTGGGCCTATCAGACACTGCACTCCACCTACTTTGATGCTTGTCATTTTTCATTGAGAAGAACTGGGAGATCACTTGAACACTTAAAAAAGAGATAGGCAGGTGAGCTGAAGACAGACTTGATGCTATAATTTTGCAGTTTGGAGGTCTGAATTCTATTTCTGCCTTTGATTTCAGGTGTGATTTGCAAATCAGTTTATTCATTTGTGCCTTTGGCTTCCATGTAACACTGTGTGATTGGGCCCTGCTGTGAACTGCATGTTTTGGCTCCTGCTGTGATTTCTTTATAGTGTCTTACACTGGCTCTGATTTTAGCCACCTCCTCTGTATTTTGTTTTATCATAAATGATAGCTTTGTGAAATACCAGACTTCCTTCTAACACACTTTCTAAAGGGCTTCTTTTTTCCCCCTAAATTGACGTGGCAGTAAAGAAGCAATGACTTTTTCTAGCCTTTCACTGGTTTATTGATAGAGAGGGGCATAGATGGTGAGGTGATGATAGGCCATGTGCAGTCAGTACTTACCTAATGGCTCCTTTTGCAGTATTCTAGCAAGAACAAACACAGAAAACACAAGATAAACATTCTCCCTAGTAGTAGAATATTTGTATTGTTGGTAATTAAATGCTTAGTATTAAAAAATTAAAAACCCCTTTCTCTTTAGGAGGTCTGTCTCAGAAAATACCTGAAACAATAAGAAATGTTTAAAGGGTTACTGAGGAAGGAGCTGTGAATAGGAAATGCAGCTGGATTTTGTCTGGTCCATTAGTTTGCAGATGTATTTTGTATCCAAATCCCTCACTTTTACTTCTGCAGTGAAATTCAGCAAATCATTAGCAGCCTTCCCCCTTACAATGGGTCTGAAACAAACTCTTTGTAGACTGAAAAGTCGAACTCCTGGTACAAATAGAGATACCTTGATCCTATTTGCCATACCTGTCCATGTTTTCTGCTGAAGGGGGTTGTTAGAAGGAGACAAACCAGTCTCTGTTGTAAATTATAGCAAACAAAAGACGGAGCCAACTGTGCCTAAGTTGTAACAGGCTCCGAGGAGTCACTAAAGTGGTGAGGCTTGACAGAACAGTTTGTTTGGGCTTGGTTCCCATTATGACTCCTTTCAGACTGAAGATGTGGGGACTGGGGTGATGCTTGGCTGCTTATCCTGAGTCTCTGGTGGGCTGTGTTCCCTACTTTCCATCTTCTGTGCCCATTAGGTTATTCAATTTTCACAAGTGTTAGGCAGCTGGGGAAGAACCTATTTTCTGTTTCCTGTGTGCTGAAGGTGGAGTGTTCATCTGTAAAATGAGGAGTCAGAGCTAGAAGCAGATGTGGTCCACTGATGGGTGAATTCTTACTTAGCACTTTAGAAAACTTGCAAAGCCTATGTCAGCTTCACACCGAAGGCTGAGGTGTTAAAATATGCACTGCCAGGAATTTTTAAATTTAAACATGAAGTTATATGAAACACTATCAATGGATTCTATTTGGTTCACTTTTGCTTTATAGCTGGACAAATCTATGCATGAACATGGTTCATACATTCAGGTATGAGCCTGCTGTGAACAGAATCTTATAAGAACATTTCATCCAGTTCAGTGAGTCTGCTTTGGTTAGCAATGGTATTCAAATGTTTAAATATTTTCTTGCAGTGTGAAGCCCTGTAAGATGTTGTAGATGTGGGTTTGTATTAGTGGTAATTATCTGTTCTGTTTCATTGTTTGCCTTTTCAGACTTCTCAGTTCCCTAGCAGTGCTGGGATTTCAGTTTGTCATCCCACAGCCTTCAATTGAACACAGAAAGGTAAGCAATAGAACCATTTAGACTCTGTGTACTGAAAGGTAAATGTGAAAATGTTAGAGTAAGATGTGTAAAGCAATGCAATCTGAATACAGTTCTGGGAATAAATGACTGCTGTTTGTGCATATGGGGTTTTTTTGGTTTCTTTTTTTAAAAATAAATATATACATGGTTAAAAGAGGTTCATCATGGTTAATTAGCTGAGTAATTGTACGGAGTATTATAGGTCACAAATAGTTACTAAAGCTTTGGAGGATTTTCATCATGTAAGACATGGAAAAAAGAATTCCTGTGAGTGAGAGCAGACATGGAGTGAGTAGAGAACCACCCAGCTGCACATAGGCAGCTCTTTCTCTTGCAGAGATAGAAATGTCTGAAACAGAAGCGGAACCCAAACCACCCTGTTGCTATTCAAATTGCTAGAGATTGGAGCTGGAAACTGCTGGAATTTCCTGTTGTGCTCTTGTGGATGGTTCACTCATCCTAGACATTGGCATCTCTAAGAAGGCTTGCAGCCTGCACACTTTCCATCCTGCTCAGCATTAGTGAGATCTTGGCTGGAATCCTCGGGTTTTTGCACTGCTTTTCAGGAAAGTAGTGGACAGTTTGGAGAGAAACAGAAAGCAGAAGGGATTATCCTCAAGAGATTTTAAAATCTTACCTCTGAGGAAAATCTGAACAAATTCATATTCTTTATTCTAAAGATTGAAAGACTGATGGTGGAGGAAGATACAATCTTCAAATACTTTTGACTACTAAAAAGAAAGCTGTTTTTTTCTGTTTGGTGGAGCAGATGAGAAGACATAGATTAACTGAGAAGAATAGATAAACTGAGGCAAAGGAAACTTAGGTTTGACATTAGAAAAAAATTGTCATGGTAATGATATAAAGAAGAGTATATTGGTTGAATAATATTTAGAATTTCCATGATGTAGGTCTCTGTGAATGTGTTGGACAAATGTTTATCAGGAACAATGTGCTGGTGTTGCTGATTCTGCCACAGACCTGAGGCAAGACCCCTTGAATGCTGTTGTGTCTCTTCACAATCTCACCACATTCACTTCATATGAATGTTGTTCTCATACCTTAATATCAATTGGTATCTTATACCTATTGGTATTCAAATACAACCAATTAATTATTGAAGGTATCAAATAACCTGTTTAAAACCAAGTTTGCTTTTTATTATAGATTTTTAGATAATAATCCAAGATGTGTATTTTTTGAAAACTATACTGTTAAAAGGAGATAAAAGGCAAGTTTGCAGGGTTTGCTTTTTTTTTATGTGCATGTGCCACTGTCTTTAGGGTATAAAGTTATTTGGACAATAGCCTCATAGGTATGGACTAGAAACCTGAAGCTGTCTGATTGTTAGAGTTGCAGAAGAACACAGAAGTCCTGTTAACTCCTTGTGCAGCCTATTTCTTAGACAAGTTAAATGAGGTCAGTAATGATGAGGTTTGAAACTGGCACAGTCCAGCCTGCAGCAAGCTGTCCAAGGGCTCTATTCTAAACTGCAGGACAATTTAGTATTTTTGCCTATCTTACATCTCTTCTCTTTTGTTGTGCAGTTGAGATGGTCACTGCTGCTCTGGTTTCAGTACTCTGTCTGATTAGACATTCTTTTGTAACACTGACAGTGGAGACATGTTTCAGTCCAGCTTCCAAATGGCCTGAGGGGGAATAAATCTACTAACTAAAATAGAGTAACTCAGAGAAACAATTGCTTCATTCTGGGAAGCCCCGGAATTAATTTAGATAAAATCAGATTCTTTGTTTTCAATTGAATGAGAAATGCCACGGGTCTGGAGTGTGTTCTATACTAGTTAAAGGGACTTAAGGGCATGGTAACCACCTTAGAGACGTCCCTTCACGAGAACAAGGCACAAGTTTCCTAGTGACAGTCTCTCACGGGCCCCAAGGCTGGCTGTCATTCTCAGCTCTTACCCTATGGGAGACGATTCTATTCATGCCAAACTTTGTTTAGACTGGAACTCTGTATTTATTGTACTTTTCACAAACCTTCTGCCCTACCTATAAGCTCCATACAAGAGGGACTGTTAGTAACTCTGGAGGCCAAGTCAGACGTGTTTCTGAGTGTGAGTTCTCAGCTTTGTAGCCCTGGAAGTTCTTTCTATTCTTTTCCTGCAGTCACCCCAACATATAGTTGCTGACATCTCCCATGTATTTCTGGATGGATGTCTCTGCTGTTTGGCAGGGTTCTTTCTATATGAGAGGAGGTCAGTTGTGCAGAAAGAAAGAAAGAGAAAAGGAGGACAAGGAATTTGATGAACAATTTTAACAAACTAGTGAATAATGAAAGTGGTGTTTGCTAACTTTGATATACACACTCAAAGGGTACAGTATGGGGAATCAAATAACTACAGCTGAAGTCTAAGGAAACATTAGACCCTACCCCAGTTCTTACTGTGCGTTTATTTTGCATTAAGCTAAGCGTGACTTAGCAGGTTGCTTCCTCAGATGCACACACAAAAATCTGTTTCTGGCATAACAGCATGAGACTGATAGCTTGAAGAATGAGCCAAATGACTTCCATAGCACGGAAGTGCACATATTGGAATTAAGACCTGGGGAAATGACAAAACCAAATGGGAAAGTTGTGGGAGAAGGTTTGATTGGGTAATGTTTTCTCCTTTTAGACCTTATTATTTTTGAGTGCAAATCTTGGAAGCTTGTCAGACATATAAAGTCAAAATTGATTAATACAGACATTCTAGTTCCAGAAATACATGGCTACCTGAGTTTTATATAGAAGTAGCTTTTGAGCTTCTTTACTTTAATCAACACTCTCTCTGCTGTCAGAAGTGCACAAAAACTGAAAACAAAACCCTTCTTTATATGTTTCTACATCTGAGTTTAGGTCACCACTCTGTTAATCCTATCTCTGTAAATGGCACTGGTTTGTACAGTAATGTAAATACATTAAATGTGGTATGTTCATTAGATAGACATAAAAATTCTTATACGAAAGACTTTTTATGGGTTTTTGCCGAACACAGGAGTTGCAGTGTTGGCTGGAAGTCTCTTGGAGCTTTTTAAAAATAATCTAACTTATTTATTCCTCATGCATAGTATATAATTTCTAATATCAAGTGTAATCTGTAAGGCCAAAATACTCATCAATAATAGGATAAAAGGGGGAAATGTTATGTGAAACAGAATAATTGTCTTTTAAAATCAGACAAGGTCTCTGCAGTTGGATATCTCTTTGTCTCTCTCAGGATAAACTGAAATCTTTGTTACTATTTGAACAATTACCTTGCCTTGTCCTCACTACTAGACACATGAACAGCCCTGCTGCTGCTCATGATGCAGTCAAGCTCTCTGTTCTCCCTCCCTGTGCTTATTTTATTGAAATTTAAACTTATCTGATAAGTGTCATACTGTGGTAACTGAAGGTTAAACTATAAACAGTCTTTCTCCTAGACAACCATTGAAGTCTGTGTTCCCAATTTTCCAGAAGTCACTCCTGGGTGGATTTTTGACTTATCATATGTTTCTGTGTTAAGAAAGTAAGCTGTAGTTATATTTATGCCTTATTCATTTTAGCAAAACTGGTAATGTAAATAGTAGCAAAGTCTGTCTAAATAAAATTTCTGACATGAATATTGCTTTATTTTAACATCTTGCTTCTGTTATAGCACTAAATAGGAGTGCTGAAGCAACAGAAATTGCTTTGAATTTATGTATATCTTTTTTTCACTCATTTGTAGATGAGTATTGAGTTCAATGGTGGTGCAGTGTCTTAAACTTTTATTGTATGGAAGCAGTGTCAGGATTTATTTTTACAAGTTTTTCATTGGGGTAGTACAATACTGTTAAAGAATTTTGAGCTTCTTTGGGCTCAGTGTAATTTCTTTCTGCTGGCTCAAAATTAAAGAAGAAATAAACTTGATATTATCTCTGTCAGACACACAATGTTTCTATGAAAAGCAACTATTTATCAAGTGAATGTGACTATACTCCTCACAGAATTTTGAGATTAATGTGCTTTGGAACGTGTGTTGGGGTTTGTTGGTTTGGTTTTTTTGGCTGTTTTCTCCCCTCTCTCTTGTGTTGGATTCAAATACCCTTGTAAAGGGGTCATCACTGCTAAGTCAAGAGAAATAAGGAACAGCATCCAGGATCAGAAGCCAGAGCTGAGGGAAAAGAGTGGAACAGGGGGAAGGAAAAGGTGGCCAAGATTTCTCATTTGGTCATGGTGAGCAGTTTGAGGAGTTCAGCAACTTGAACATACTATAAGAGTACAATGTGAAGCATGAAGCAAGTCTGCTCTATCCTTGAAACACTGGAGGAAACTGGAGTAAGACAAAGTAGTTAATATCTGAGCCTGGCTTTTGGCCAGGCATCAGGACTAAAGCCTAACAGTTGTAAGGAGCACCCTGGGACCTCCACCACAGCTGGTCACCACCTTGCTTTTAAATAAGCTCCAAAGCAGAGGCTTAGAAGGGAGGGCTGTGTTCTTCCTCGCAGTCCAGGCAGGGTGAAGCTCTGACTTGTCAGGATTTGCTGAGCTGGAACTCAGCTCTTGCTAACAGAGCTGCAGGGGCAGCGGGGTGTGGCTGGCTGGGCTGTGTAACTAATCTGGATTGCTCTGGAGAGGCTGAGTCACTGTGCAGATACACAGCTGCTGTTCCTTTGCAACAAATGGTTACAGGTGTCACCCCTTCTTTTCTGGTAATGTTTTTGTTTCGAGGGTAACTGCTGTCCATTAGGATTGTATTTTCATACACATCACTCCTGTGAAACACTTCAGCTGCAAGGGAGTCCATATTTATTTCTCTTGCAGTTTGTCACTGGTCAGTAAATCTGCTTGCCTTCAGCCTTCAGATTCTTGACTGTAACTGTACAGATATACTTCTGCTCCTTTATAACCTTTGGTATAATAGAGTCTTTCTAGCTAATGATGTTTGTAATCCTTAGGAAACAGGAGATGTGATTTAGACCATGATAAAACTTTTCCTTTAAAATTAGCCTTTTAGTACAACAGAATATTTAGAACAACAGCTGAAAGAATTTTCTTGCTATCTCTGTGTTGTTACTAATTCCCTGTCCTTGATGTTGTGGATTAAAGTGGTTAGGAAATAAAATTCATCTTTGTTTGGGGAAAGGAGACAGGATAAGGATACATTATTTTATGTGAATATACTCTTTGAAAAATCAAGGCCAATGTTTTTGTTGTTTTTAACCTGCTTTGCTATGGACCTCTGAACTTTTATTTTTATCTTTAAATTTAAAAATATTGACTTCTTTAAGCTTAGAGCAGGAGTTCTGTGTTTTTCTGGGTGAAAATACGAAAATATCACAGGCCCAGTTAGATTCCAGTGCAGGTGAGCTTACAGAGTCATAGATAAGTTTCTCATCTTCTTTCAGAGCAGTTCTGCATGCTAGTTCTGTCCAAGCTTTGGGTAAGAGTGGTGGTAAAGATGAGAAGCTTTTTGGATTCGCAGATGACTTCTTCTGTTGGGGAATGTTGCTTTCTATTTTATGACAGCTTGTCCTCTCTGCTTCTGGAGTGATGGGTGGATGATTCACCAAGAGATCTGGAGAGGTGTTGTGGCAATTACAGAATAAATAAAATGTGTATTTCTGCCACATGTGGGTCCCAAAGAATTTTTTAAAGCGTAGAAATAAATAGAATGGCAACAACTTTGTCACAGCTTTAGATGGCTGACCTGGAGGAGGCCAAGGGTTGTACAAACTTAGTGACCCAGGCCACAAATGATAGTGAATGGTGAGAGAACAATTTTAAAAATAAAGGAGCCTAAGTAGTGATACAGTGAAGGCCTGATTGTTATCATCTTTACCTTACTGTAAATGAAAAGCAGTCCTACCATGGATAAGGAATGGTTGTATAGAAGTGGTAGAAGTGAGGTCAGGAGTAAGCTGTCTGTTATTTGCAAGTACT
Source organism: Dicaeum eximium (assembly GCA_013396995.1). NCBI lineage: Eukaryota > Metazoa > Chordata > Aves > Passeriformes > Dicaeidae > Dicaeum > Dicaeum eximium. The sequence goes on along the minus strand of VWZP01009918.1, from coordinate 860,843 downwards.
TAATGGTCTCACAGAAGAGTGGAAAGAAACCTCTTCCTTAAAACTCTGATCTCCCAGAGTGCAATGGAGGTGGTCTTGGTGTGAAAAAATAAGCCAAACTTGGGGGAAGCTTCAAGCTTTGTTGGCACAAAAGCTGTTCTGAACCTTTTTCAGAGCTGTTTACTTTCTAGACTATTCAAATAATGTTAAGGTTTCTTCAGATGTGGTCAGAGTTGGTTGAAGGGGCAGTTAAGCTGTCCAGGCGTTGTAACTCCCTTCAGTGATTTGTGAATACAAAGGTCTTCTATTTCCAGGCTTTTTAGCCCTTTAATCTTCACAGGCACAGATGTTCAGACAGAGATTTTATACAAAGGACGGAAACCCAAATCGCTTAAGCTGGTAATATTTACACTTACCACGTACTGTAAAATTCAAATGGTTTACTACTTCTCTGATTAAAGGTTTCCAAAATGCACTGAAGGATTAAAATAGCTGAACATGAAGCAGGCAGACATGTACACACTGTGTCATGATGTTTTGTTTGGCCTCTGCTCCATTTTTCTGCTAGCCTTGAGAGAAGTTATCTGCAAGTTTTGGAGGGAGGTGGGGGCTTGGTAAATTGTTTTTTATCAAACCACCAATGTCCAACATGTTTCTTATAAGAGGGATAAAATATACAGTTGTTTCAAATGAACATATATAAAATGGACTGTAAAGCCTTGCTGCTGGGAAATTGTCATAGCTATATAGGTATGGACTTTATTGGAAATCAGCTGAGCTAATGCTGGAAGAATATTCCTTTAAGATGCTTAGATTGGTGAAAGAATTAAAGGAGCTCCATAGATGTGTTTACAACACTGGCAGGGAAGCACGATTTTGAATAGGTTCTAAAACTAAAATAACATTTCCTCAGCCCATTCAAAATTTGGCATGCTCTGCCCCGAGCAGCAGTTCAGGTCTCATTTTTGGGAGTCTGACTGGTTTTTTTTTTTTTTTTACACTCTTGAAATTTTAAGAAGGTGAAGTTCAGCTCTTACTTTGTGGCTTGATCATTGATCAATTATATTCACAAAAGGTAAGTGTTCATGAAGAATGCTGTGTTCATCTCATCCCAAGTATGACATATGCATTTAAAGAGTATCAATATACTGTTTTACTGGTGTTTTGAATCCTCAGTCAGTCTGAGCCTGGCTGTGGTAAAAGCTGCATGCATATCCTTTGTGACAGGCTGTGCCCTAGTGAAATCTTTAATTAGTCAGGACTGTAAGATAAAGAAAGTGCAACCCTGGAGTAATGGAATAAATAAGGAGTCATGTTTTCCAAGTGCCTTGATACTCCTCCTCTAACAGCAGGGACAGTTTGGTGTCATAGTGTGGGTTATCATGTGTGGGGTAATGAGAAGAAGGACCATGGAAGAGGCATGAATGAACACCCAAAGCCTGAAGGGTGTTGGGGAACATTAACAGAATTTACAGGGGCTCTTTGCTCTGGGAAGCACAGGACAGAGGGTAGTAGCAGCTGAAAGTAAGACATGCTGGCTTCTGTTAATTCCACTTTGCATCCAGTACATGAATATGGGTTAACTCAGTGAATACCACTGGTAGCATTTCTCTGAGCAGGTGATAAAATGTTCTTCTGGATACAATTTCTTTGCCTTTAGGTGAAAGTAATACCATAAAGCTTTGAGAAACATATATTTATGTCTGTAATATCCCTTTCAGGGCATATTTAGGAATATGATGTAGTTAATTTGTTCATGAGTCCATTTCCCTTCTGGGCATTTACCCAGAAAAAGAATTACTGGATAATATGTTAAAAATTAAATCTATGAAATCTAATAACATTATTGTATCTAAACTGAAATGGTAAGAAATAGCAGAAATGTCTGACTTGGTTTAGGTATTTCCAGCTTTAAAGCTTGCCATTGTCTTGTATACCTTTTCTGTTTTGAATTTGGATTGCTATAGCACGCTTAATATCTACAGAATACTTAGTAACATTGGCTAAGTCTATAACAGCTTAATTATGTAGCTGGCTAAAAGGTATATACTGTCACCAAGCATTATAATCATTATTACTGTGAAATGCCATCATTAATTCATATTTGGAGTGCAGTATGCAGCACTGCAGACCCGTGTAAGAATGTAGGAGTGGAAAAGGTGCTGAGAATGAGGAATTCCTTACAAAAAGAAACGGAACAGATTAGGACTGCTGAATTTCAGAAAGAGATGCTGGAACTGGATTGTGTTACAATTGCAAATCAGACATCATAGCATGGTGAAGGAGAATACAGAATGATCACTCTTCATTTATCACTAAGAAAAATCTGGGAGACATAGTGAAATGGTCAGGCTGCATGTATGACCAGAGCAAAGCGAAGCACTTCTTCAATGTAAAATGTACAATCTTTTGGAAGCTTTAGGATTGGTCTCAGTGCTACCGGGATCTCCTCAGACAATTTGTTCCCAGGCTTTGTTTGCCTTCTCTCTAAGTAGTTGTCCTAGTTTAATTGGGATCACCTTTGATTAAATTTAAATCCAAATGGCTATTCATGTGTTGGCTATAAAGAAGAACAGTTTACTGCAAAGAGAAAAGTAACAGCTCTTTGGATTTATTTATGTAAACTGTTTGGAAGTGTCATTATTGTCCCCTATGTTTTTCATTCCTTAAACTAAGCAGCTGCAGTTTATTCAGTCTTTCATAGTAGAATTCACTGAGTTGATTATGCCATCAATCACATCATCTCCTCTAAAGATTCATCTGTAGCCCATATCTTACTCAAAGTAAGAAAACAATAAGAAAACTAAGAAAATAAAAGTTCATAACGTAATCTGCTAGTGAAAAATCTCATCTCAAAATATTGTTCTCTTACAATTAAGTAGTATTGATGAATTTGTCTATCAGTATAAGACATTATGATGTTACTTTTTTAAAGTTTTATTTTTACGTTCTTCCTTAACTAGCTGGATTAAACCTTCTTGTGCTGTGTCTACAACTCTCTCACTATGAAGATTAGGGGGTGTGAAATTACTTTACATAGCCTTTGGTTATATGAAACATCATTTTACCTTAACCAATTCTTGCTGCAATGAAGTTTGGCAGCCAGAAGGTTCTCTCTGTAGCAGGTTGACACTTTTCACTATTCAGTTTCTATTTATGCAAAATGGTACATTTCTTATGTTAGTGAGAACTTGAATTGCTTGTAGGTTATAGTTTTTAGTTGTTGCCTGCATGAGTGTCTTTGGCATTTAAAAAAAACCAGGTGTACTGAACCATTGTAGAAATTATGAAGTAGTCCAAACAAGTGAAACCTTGCCTGTTAACAAGGGACTATTAGTTTTACAGTAAGTAAACTTTACTGCAGACTGAGTTCAGACCAGAAGAGTGTCTGTGTGTAGTCATTACCATTTTATATCTGAGGCAGAGCACATTAATCATAGTGTAAGTATGGGCAGGGAATATTCACTGGAAAAATCACAAACTGAAGAATAGCTTGTTTAGTTGGTCAGAGTGTGAGCCAGTGGTCCTCTGTTATTGGACATGGAAGCAAATGTAGCAGCCAGAACAACCTTGCTGCATATTCTAAGTTTGACATTATGTGGTATTAGGTTGTACAGGCTATTGGATTTTAAAGGCTGATGCCAAATGGGGTATGCACAGGAAAAAAGACATTAAATACAGAGACATCTGCTCCTGTTTTCAAATAACATGGGAGACATGGGTAACATATCACAGTAATGCAGATGCTTTTTATTAATCAGAAGTTATAATTAAATGCAGTTTTTTCTGTGGTTGGTGATGAAAGTGTGAGAGTAACCTCAGAGGAGGGAAATGTTTCAGATTATGTAGACCACAACTGAGTATTACACAGCAGCACCACAAACCCTGTGCTGGCTTGCTTGTTGTATTGTAATGCTGTATTTAAGCCATGTCTGCAGACCAGTTCCAGCCCAGGCTGCCATCCCTGCAGCCAGCTGATGGCAATGTGTGCTCCCTGGCAGGCTGGGCACAGCTCTGTGAGCACGGCGGGTGCTGGCTGTGGTCAGACACTAAGAGTGGAGATCGTCATATTTTGTTATTACACAATAATGTTTGAGGCAAAACTATTAATGGAAGTTATGGGTTTAGGTTCTCATGCTGTGAACAGGGGACAAATGACAGACAAGGCTGGCTTTCCAAAGCTCATTTTGAGGTAGCTGCACTAGAATAGGGCTGGAGAGGTATAGCAAACAAAAAATGTTTGTGGACAGTGCCTTTTCTTGTCTCCCAGTTGAATTGGTGCATGTGTGTGCTTGTTGGTACAGAGTATTAATAAACTACTTAAAGGATGCTCATTTAAAAGAATGTTCTGCATATTAATAACTGTGAGAATCAGATATTGGGAACTTGCTTTAGAAACTTGTGATTCAACTAGTTGGTCAAGAGAAGCAAAAGAAAAACTGCAAGTTTGAGTACTTTGCTCAGTGCAAAACACTGAGAAATCCTGGCTGTATCTAACTTAAAGAATGGGTAAACCTTGGGGGGACCACAGGGACATGGGGATGGGTGATTGCAACTTCCTGGCCGTGCTGATACCTTTCCAATCACAAGGTCAGAATGTTTAAAATATTTGGCTCGAGGGGTTAACTCTCCTTGTGGAGAGACCCTGCCCTTCCTAATCCCTCCTAGCTCCCTTCATTAGAAGGATCCTCTCCCTTTGGGGTTCTTTCTTTCACTTTCCTTGTGCTGCTGAATGGTGAGTATGGACTAAGTGGCAGTGAACACTAGAGACCAACAATTTGTCCCATCTTTTATTGAGTTTGATGGGAATTTCTGTGAATGTAGTGTTGAGTGGGTCATCCTGAAGTGGTAATGTGGGGACTGGGTTAAGAGTGGTAATATAAGAGTTAACTATAGCAGCATTTCAGGTTGGTTGGAAATCAACCTGTCCTCTTACATTATTGCCTTTTTACAAAGTTCCACAGTAGATGGGAGTTCCTGAAATATTATTGCAACCACCAGCACTCTGCATTGTTGAGGCGTCAGAGTGCAGCAGACCAGTGAGTGTCTGTTAACCCAATTTCATTACCAAAAATGACCTTATTTCCTGCTTCTGGTACTATTGTAACACATTTCCAAGCTTTGCATCATGCAATTTTTCCATTGCTGAGAACAAAGAAAATCTATTTCTATCCAGATAGTCCAACTAAAATCAAAAAATAACCCAACCCAAAAAACCAACCAAACAAAAAAAGCCACCACAAAACCCCCCAAAACCCAGAACAACCAACGCCAAACTTTTTGTCTGCATGGTTGATGGCTGTAGGGGACCTCCTCCTATACTGGCAGTCCTTGGGCAGGTAGAGAATAAGACAAGTTACTTCCTATGTCGTTCCACTTCTCTTGTGCCTGCGGAGTGAAGGCTGAACACCGAGGTATTCGTGCTCCCCTCTGACTGCCGTGTGCATTCTAAGTGTGTGCGTTGTGTCCGCAGGTTCCGCAGAGGATAGAAGAGCAAGGCGATGCTCCCGAGGACGGCGGTGCCGGAGCGCCGGGGCTGTGGGGCAGCTGGGGCCCGTGGTCCGCCTGCTCGCGGAGCTGCAGCGGGGGGGTGATGGAGCAGACGCGGCCCTGCCTCCCCGCCTATTACCGGGAGCGCGGCTACCGCCGCCCGGGCCGGCACTTCCCGGCCTCGGAGCGGGCTCTGACCCACCCCAGCGCCCACCACGAGGACTCGCTGTCCGCCTACCCCGGGCACGTCATCTCGGCCATCCGCACCTCCGTGCCGCTGCACAGGAGCGAGGAGCAGGCGTGGGCCGCGCCGCGGAACAGCAGCAGCCAGGGCGGCCGGGCGGCGCTCAGGGGCAGCCGGCACTCGCAGGGCCCGCGGCACAGCGCCAGGCCGGACAAGAGGTACGGGGGTGCCGCCGCTGCCTTCCCTGGGAACGGCACCTCAGAGCTGCGCCTTTCACACTTAGAGCGCAGTGCTAGAGACTAAGAATCGCTTTTACGATGTTTACTGCCGTCGGGGGAAGGCTGCCCTCGCTTCACTGCTTACGTGATGTCCAAGGGCAGATGTAATTGTTCTGCAATTTAAGCAGATTATCTCACTTCCCTGTAAGATTTGTGTTGTCATTTATTGAGAGGTTTTTCCTTTTCTGCTGCACTCTCATTTGACGTTTCCATTAGATATCAGAACAAATAATTGTTCTATAATTTTATTCTTAACTTCAGCAGCCAGTCTGATATTAATTGGTTGAAACAAAATTAACTTTTTTCATAAAGGATGGTCAGTTGTCTGTTGACTTTAGTTCTGCTCAAGACTCTAGTTTTGTTTTGTATTTCTACTTGTTGCCTTTTGTTTTTTCTTTTTTTCTTCCTACCACCTCTTTTAGCAAAATTTCACATTTGAAGAAAATTTTAAAAAAGTGGTTGTTTAATACATAGAATATTTTAAACACTCTATATGTTTTTATTAATTTCACAGTAACAGTCTTTAAGGCTGGGTGAAGCTGTGCTGTTACAAGTAATTCCAATTAATTTTCCCACTTCTGGAGAAACACTTCTTTATCCGCTTAGATACCAGTCTATCAGATTTTTTATTATATATGTGTGAAAGGAAAATAGATATGTTTCCAGTCTGGAGACTGAGCAGAGCAGGCACGGAGATCCCCTGGGATGCAGTGCTCCTTCAATGTCTGTTCTCTCTCTCTTTTCTCTGAATATGTATTCCAGCAGCTCTCTGGCTCTTTCCCTCTCAGCTCTCTTCTGGAGATGCATGAAGAGAAGTTTTTTTGGGGTAGCTGACAAAAACACTCAAACCAAACAAAACAGAAAACACCCCAGTCCCCCCCTGCAGACATAACCAAACAAACCTTCCTTCATATCGTCTGCATCTTTAAGATTCCTAGTGGAGCAGTCAGTTGTAATTCCCTTTTTAAAGATATTTTGCTGTCCTTAACAACATAAGAAAGAATATTGCCTTGAGGCAGTATTCCAGCCTGACTGGAATAAGACAGTAGAACTCTGTTGCTGCTGATAAAGACATTTTCAACCCCTGCAAGAAACTCTGTCCATATAAAAGAATACTTGAAAATAGAATTAACCTGTTAAGCTCCTGTCTGTCTCAGTGAAGGAAGAGTTTCAAAAATTGGGACCAACTGTTCAGATGTTGCCAATTTCCTTTGTCATGCTTTGTCTTTCTGTCAAACCCATGCAAACGATAGCCTAGACCTGTTGAGTAAGTTCAGTGTGGCACTAATGGTCTCACAGAAGCTCAGGGAGTGCTAGAGACAGGATTAGCAGTGTTAACATGAGTGCATTGAGGCAAAAATCATATTTTCTTTTTTCTGTTTTCCTACGTCATAATTTGCTATAGTGCACTTCTGTTCTGGGCCGTGCAGTGTGACAGCCGCAGGTTGTGGTGCCTGGCTGGGTAATTGCTGACACTGGGAGCCTGGCCTGGAGCTGTCAGCACAGAGCCCTCCAAAGGCTCTTTGCTGTAGCCTTCGGCACCTCTGTCTCCAAGGAGTCCCAGCTGGCCTGGGAGCAGCAGCCCCACTGCCTCTGCTGGGCTTGCATCCCCTTGGTCTGTCCCTCACTGCTCTGGTGGCCCTTCCATCCCCTCAGGCTGTCCCTCACTGCTCTGGTGGCCCTTCCATCCCCTCAGGCTGTCCCTTGCTGCTCTGGTGGCCCTTCCTCCCCCTCGGGCTGTCCCTTGCTGCTTTGGTGGCCTTTGTATCCTCTCAGGCTGTCCCTCGCTGCTCTGGTGGCCTCTGCAGGCCAGCACAGGCTGCAGTGGTTTGGAGCAATCACTGCAGGATTGGCTGCATGAGACCATGGTGAGCAGAAAATGATGCTGACTCCGTGCTGAAATGTGCAGAGCTGAAGCTGTGTTATTTCCTAAGAAATGCCTTGCAATGTGAAATACTAAAATGCTGACTTTCCTGCATGATAGAGGCATTTGCTTTTGAAAATTCTTGTGCTTTCCTAAGCACAGTACAGCTTCTGTACCACAGTTGATTTTCCACCCTCACACACTCTGCCCCTTGGCAAAAGACTGGATTCAAGGTCAGTGTTTTAATCTTACTTGCATAATAAGTTATTTCCATCTTGTGTTAGGAGGTCCCTGGTGGCTTTAAAGCCTGTTGTATTGCATAACTTTCAAATTCCTTGGTGGTGACTGTAAAAACAGAATGAGAACAAAAAATGTTATTTGAAAATGGAATTATCTGAATGACAAACTCAATAATTTTCCTCAATTTACCAAATCCAGAGTAAAAACTTTATTTACAAAGGAGATTACTGTTTGTATCAGGTATACAGAAAATGGATTTCAAAATGTGAGTTACTCTACACGTGATTTTTATACTGTAGAACTGTTTAGGGTTCACTGAAAGGATGCTATTGGAAATTCATGTCAGGTTGTTAAATAACACTTGTGTTTTCACAGTTTGTACAGTCAGTGGAAATTTTTTTTGGTATTTCTATTTACTGTACTGGACTTTATATAAAAGCTGTAATTTTAGCAGACTTCCATAAAACAATAAGAGAGGAATGGACATCTGTGACTGAGATAAGCTCACATTGATAACATGGTAGACTGAAATTGGAGGACTTCCAAGCCAAAGAGTTTGGACAGCAGTTGCAGCCCTATACAGCAGCCCAGTGTGTTTGTATCATTTACCAGCAAGTGGAAATGTTCTCTGCCTGCTTCCAAGCAGCTGACAAAGAACTGATTAGGGTATTTTTAGCAAAATCCAAAATAGAATTCGTATATCATAAAATTTGCTATACCTTGTCTTTGAAGAGGGTATTCACATTTTCAGCTTTTGAAACTTATTTTACCTAGGCATTAGAAGCCAGAACTGCATGAGAAGTTCAGGGAGGGTGAGGTATGAGGTACCTGCAGTTAGAAGCCAGGTTTAAAAAATTTCAGTGCTCCCCTGTTTAACTCAGTGCAGCAAGAAGAGTTCTTGCATGATTGGAATGTGTTAATTACCATCACTGGTTGTCCACTGGCAGAGGCAGGGAGCTCTCCCCAGCTTTGAAGAGCTGAGTTCCCTGTAGCACAGACTTGGTTTGTTATTTTTCACCTAGCTAAAGTGCATAGAGCACACCACACTAAGAAAAAACAGGAAAGAGGAGACAGTGAAAAAATATTAAAGCATTTAGACATCTTCATTGAGGCACACAGGGAAAAGTAATAAGGGCATGCAGAAAGATAAGATGCTTTTTGAGAGAAAACACATGTTGAAAGGAAACATTATTCATGGACTAGTTTTTAGTACTTCTTAAATGTTGCAGTTCCAATTCTGTGTTTTGATGATGGAGAACAGAGAACCACAGTTTCTCACTGATGTGCTGAGTGTAGGATGTTTACAGCTGCCACCTTCACTTTCTCTTCATGTAGGCTTTGGTGGCAGAGCAGCAAACCTCAGTGTCCACTTGTGTGAGCATGATAGTACTTTGTATCTAGGGTCATAGGAGCAGAAAGAAAAAAAACTAGAATTATCACCAGAATAATGAAATAACTAAAGCAGTCTTGCATAAATAGTGCAAGTTAAAGAAGTATGTTAATAAGGAAGGGGCTTCCCTAAAGCATTTCTTGTGTATTTGGAAGAGGAGTGAGAGGAAAAATTTGCTCTGAGGAAATAATCCAAAAATCATCGACTTCTCACATGGCTGTAGCTCTGGGTCTTTATTCTGCTGCCAGCAGCTGACGTGCAAGTCTGCTGTGCTGCTCTGTTCCCTGTACAGGGTCAGTTTGCATTTCTGTGCCTTTGAGCAATGGGAAGGAAGAGTGCATCATTTAATGTCAAACCAGAATTTCCTTTCTGAAAGTATTTCTTCTACCCCCTCTCACAGATGCTCTGACCAGGCAAATGTAGGTCACTCTGTTGGCAGGTCTACAGTTAACTTTTAAAAGGATAATTCTGTTGTTATTTCCTTAACCAGTAGCCGCATGTTGTGATGCAATTTCTGTGACCTGTTCTAGTCAGTTCCAGTTCCTAGAGGTGGAAAAATGTGTGATTGCTGGACCTTCAGGTTCAACAAGGTATTATTTTCTCAAGTTCTGAGGCTTTATATTTATTGGCATGAGTGTTTGCTTTTCTTAGTATCTGGAACGAAACCCAGCTCAAGTACTCAGCCACCCCTCCTTTCATTATTTCTCTCATAGAATGAAAATGTGATAGATTTTACCCCAAGCCCACTATGGTTCTAAAAGCTTGTTGTGGGTTGGTGTGTGCACAGAAGGAAGATAGAAAGAGAAGGATTGGATCCCTTTCTAAGGATAAATTTTCCAGAAAGACGAAGAGCAGCAGTGGTAATCAAAGAATTCATTTTGGTAGCACTTGGGGGATTTAAAGCCATGTGAGGCAGGTGTTTATTTTCCTTCCAAATAAAATTCTGGACAGGATCTAATAGCAATAATGATCAAATGAGGTATTTCTTCACAAAATGAGTAGCTAGTTGGGATGGCTAAGGCCTCAGGTTGGCTTTTTGCTGTCACACCTCTCATCTGGGTATTAATCCCCATGACATTCTTTAGGTCTCACTTATTATTACCAAATTAATATCAATTTTTATTATGCTACTGCAAGCATGCTTTGAGTGGGATTACCAGAAATAACCCCCTAACACAATACTATAATTGCAAACCACCTGAGCTTTCTTATTCTTATACTGAACATTTCAACCCTTCCTAAGCTGGGCTTACTGAAGGAGGGGAAGTGAGAACACTGCAGCTGTTTAGTCAGGTACCACTGAATTGTTGCCCCATCAGTGAGGGCTAGAAACAACCAAACCCCTCATAGGGAGGTAAGGCATCTCAAGAGTTATGAGGTTACTTGCATTGAATTTCTGCTGGTTTACCTGCCAGCTGCATGGTTGCATTATTCAATCAAATCTTAAAGAAGAAGCTAAGAATTGCCTGGGATCAGAGGTATTATTGAAAAAGAGGATTGAAGTATTTGGGTTTGAATTTTGAAATCCTATCTCAGTGTTGAAAGTCACATAAATGAGGTTATACAGCACTTGCTGAGAGATAAGTAAAAGCAAATATACTAAGTTATTGTACTGGGCATATTGCAGCTATGCTGAACCGGGGTATCAGTGGTGATCATTTAAGATAGTCCACATCCCATTAATTAAACCTGTTCCCAAGAGACAGTTTATTTAGTGACCTTATTAATTAATTTTACTGTCTTAGAAAAATGTAAATATCTTTTTCCCCTAATATGATATAGAAATGTTTGTGAGTATTTGTGGTGTAATGTGTTATAATCCATTTTTCTTCAGAAGAAACACTTTTTGGTTAGTCTGTGAATTCTAGCAGTTGAATCTTTTAGGACAAATATGCTCACAATGATTTTAATACTCTTATGTATGTGTGATACATGGGAAGCAGTGCATATTCACAAATCATGGTGTGGTTACCAAAGTTACCATGAATGTAAAAAAGGCAGTTAGTTCCCTTGCTTTAGTTAATGAAAATGCCAGTAGTGAGATACAGTGACAGCCTGCCCTGTTGAACTAGCCTGCAGTGTGCGGGTGCAGGGAACAATGTGCTGAGTGAGTGTGGCACAGGGCAGTGCTGGTGTGTAGGGAACAATGTGCTGAGTGAGTGTGGCACAGGGCAGTGTTGGTGTGCAGGGAACAATGTGCTGGAGTGTGGCACAGGTCAGTGCTGGTGCAGGGAACAATGTGCTGAGTGTGGCACAGGTCAGTGCTGGTGTGCAGGGAACAATGTGCTGGAGTGTGGCACAGGTCAGTGCCACTGGCCCCCCTTTGCAGTGTGTTATGCTCTCTCAGAAGGGCTGCCTGAGCTCTTGTGGCCAAACATTTCACAGAGGTATCTGCTTACTGCTGTAAGGCCAGTTTCTAGATCAGTGAGCAGACAGGCATGCATTTTGTAATATGAAACAGTCAAAGTCCTCCCTTCTTTCATTCATGTTTAAGTGATTTTCTCCAGATTGATTTAGAGCCGGTGAAAAGCGGGCATGTGGAATGTGGAGCAGCAGAAGCTGTGGTGCAGTGGGAGAGGCAATGCATGGAGGCTTTTGGTGGGAATCAACCTGACTGGTGGGAGCTCTCCTTGAGTAGATGGAAACCTGTTCCCAGATCCAATATACCAGTCATTTTTGTTAAAAATGATTCCTGTCAAAGAATCTGTTAAAATACTGTGAGGTGTAAACTCACTAACAGTTATGAACAGTATAAGACAGTTTATTTTGTGACTTAAGGGGGAAAAGATTTATGGTGGAATCTTTTTAAAGTACACCTTGTTAACTGTGTGCCTAATATATAAAGCATGAAAGAAAATGAAAAGCAGCAGGAGGTCTGGAAAGTAAATGATTGACTTGAACAATTGTAGGCCAGTCACAGTTTTGAATTATGGAGGAAATGCCACAGATTAAAAATGCATGTCTAAAATGATTTTAAGAATATTATCTAGGAGTAACAAAAAAAATACATTAAAAATATATGCCCATAGCAATCCCGTTAACAAAAACTTATAGAATTAGGACCAGGTTTTTTCCAATTTTACATTTTGTGTCTCCAAGTATTTTTCCATCTCCCTTTTTTTAAAAAATTAATTACATTTTTAATATTTGAGTAATATTTCAATAGCTTCATTGCTGACAGGAATAGCTTGTAAATCTTCAGTTCTTTCAGTTCTTCTAGCTTGTAAGAACTTTCAGTTCTTCAGAAAAAGAATCGAGGCAACTGTACTAAATACTCGAACTGTGAGTAGGTGGGTAGTGTCCTTTAAAACCTATCAATTAATTACAGTAGTGTAGTGCTGCAAAACAGGTAATTTGCTATGATCTCAAGTATTCAGTTAAATATTGGTATACCTCTCCACAGAAATAGATTTAATTAAGTTAGAATGTATGTAATTGATTCAGTTGTAGAGGATTTTGCCTACTAAATAGCACTTCTGTTAAAACCACGATGAGTAGAAGGGCTTTAATTTAAGCCAAAGAGCTTTGATAGGGATCTAAGGGGACTCAGCTCCTTCAGAACTAATTTTCTAGCCAAAATCAAAGAACTGCAGGTTTGGAGCATTTTTTGAAATGGAAATGAATAACAGCAACACCAAAGCACAATCAGTATAATTTAAAAGACTTTTGCAGCAGTAAATAATATGGAATATTTTTTGGGAAAAAAAAACAACCTCTAAATAATTTGTAACCTGTCTTCTGTCTTTTCTTCCACTTTCATCTTATGCATAAAACCTCTGTTTCTGCTGATAGATCAGTGTTAAGCTCAGCTTGAGTAGGTGCTGGCTCTGGGTTGGTTGCTGTGCTGATAGGGCACAACCACAGCCAGCAACACCTCAGGGAATAGATTACAGGCAGCTGCTGAATTCCCAAGTGAGGAGAACTGGCAAGAGCCTGGAAAATGCTGGGCCCTGGGCACCCAGAAGTGCAGCTGGACCAGGCTGCCTGAGGACAGGGCTTTCCTTACCATGCTGGAGGATTTTAATGTTCATTCCAGGACAGGACTCCTGGTACAGGAAGCCTTTGAAGATTTTGGAAAAAAGCTTCAAACTTGACCAAACTCTACACAAAATTAAAAGAAAGGTCTAGGTGTTGTTTTTACTGTACCTGAGGATCTGTGGTGAGATTCTGTTGTCTTTCATTAGTGTGGTTGTTGTGACTGGGAATACAGGGAAGAAAGCCATCTCCCTCTGCTTGTGGAATTATTTCTGCCAATAGATAAGAGAAAGTCTTGGGGGGGAAAAAAAAATCTGTAATTCCTATGCAGTTTTTTTCTCCTTATCCCTGGCGAAACTGGTGGCTGAAGGTTGTTACCTTTCCAAAACACTGTTATTTCTTCAGAAACAGTGAAAGGTTGTGAATTGAAAATGTGAGAAATCAGAAGCTTCTTTGGGTTCATTCTAAGGAAACTTTCCAGCAGTTGTACAACAAGTCTTCCTTGTTGTCATAAATGAGTGCTTTTGCTAATGTTCACCCTTGCAGTTTTTCATTTACAAAAGAAGTACTTTGATACTGGAGATAAGATAAATGAAATGCTGAAAAACTCATGGAAGTACATTCTTTATTCTGCCTGACATCAGAAGAGAAAAAAAAGAGTTATGCTTCAGCTGGAAGTAAGCCAGGGAACCACCATTTAGAGGCAGTGGGAGAAATGTAAGGAGAGAGGAAGTGATGAAAAAAGGGGAAAAATGAAACAGGTATATTGGAGAAAGGCTGTGTAAAGAACACTTAAGAGAAGAGGTGGAGGCCCAGGAAATTTGTAATCTTACCTGTGTGTTTTAAAGACACTGTATATCCTTAGTTCAAAGAGGGTTTCTATTCAATATAAATAACCAGCCCACCAGCCCTGAAAGTGCTTCAGTCTTGAAGACCACTTGAGGTTCAAAGCATTGTTCTTAGCATAAAGTCTGTGAGGCAGTGATAATGCATTGATTTGCCAAGGCACACGTTTGCTTATGGCTAAAATTAGAAAAAGCTATGACAACCAAATTCCTTTTTGACACTGCAAATGTGCTAAGAGGGGCCAGTTCCTATTATTCACAGCTGACATATTCTCAGCATGAGAGAAATTGTTAAAAGTCAGAACAGTAAGAATGCTACGTCATCATCATCGTCGTCAAAACCTGATTTTCTTACTTGTCTGGGCAAATGTATTTTTTGAAATAAAGAATATATTTAGGTTGGCTTAAGTTTAAAGGGCCCCATCATTTTTGTTATCAAAGTGATAAAAAGATTTGTCTGAGCAGTCAAAAAGGTGTATGTGTTTATAAGAATTGTGCCCAAAGAAAGGAGATTGTCAGATCTGCATTAAACAGCTGTTATGCCTCTGCTTGAGATGAACACAGTAGATCAGAGATGTCTGCTGGCTGTGGTCTGACATGAATTACCTAATGCTTTGCTACATGTATCTTTATGTTATGCAGTAATTTACCTTTAGATGGTAACTCCATTTTTGGTGGCATTTTTTCCCCCTTTTTGTCCTAGTTGACTACAAATATTGTTGAATACTTGCTTTCCTCTTATTGTGTCTAGCTCTTCTTCAGCCTAGGGAGCAAGAGAAAAACTAACTGTGTAACCTCTGTGTAATTTAGCTGTGTAATCTCACTCTTATTTAGGTCTGGCTAAGTAGGCACAAGGCTTACAGGTTCTCTTTCTTTCCTCTCCTGTATAGTTACGGGAAGCTTTTCTTTCCCTCCCTTAATACCAAAAACCATTATACCACTCTCTCTGCTGTAACTACGAAAAGCTTCCCTCAACAATGATTGTCATGGTCACAGAGCAGATTAACAGGGATAAACAGTTCAAGAGTGCTGGTCCCTTATCTGCCAGAGCAAATCAGCACTCTCGTTCACACATCTTGAGCCAGGAAGATTGATTAAAAGCCCCACGTGGCCATAAGGCTGGAATGGGAGGTAAATGACTTTCAGGGTTCCCAGCTAAAAAGAGTCCTGGGAGAATATAAGACTTGGGAAGAAAACAAACCCAAATAAAAACAAACCAAAAGAAAGGTCCCTTTGATCTGGTGGCTGTCTGACATCTGTGGCACTTCTGTCTCTAGAAAATAAGTATGTCAATTTGTAATCTCTGGTTTTCACTGGAGTTAGAGTCTGTTTTGCATATTTATTAAAAGCATAAATGTATGTACAGAAAGAAAATTATTTTTCTTTAATGGCATCTCCCTTCCCGAGCTGCAAGTGTGACCCAGAATAGCTGTATTCACTCATTGCTCTGAACTGGAAGAAGTGTTTCTTGCCAGCTTGTTGGTGTTAGGATCAAGGCTGCCTGAGATTGCTAATACATCAAGCTAGACTACACCTTGTTCATATTTATTGTAAGTCCTGTAAGTAGCTAACTGCTCCTTTGCTTATGGATTCAGTAACTGTTTTCTCTTTCTTTCTCTGTTTTCAGAAGCAGAAACAGAAATCCTATTGGTCCAGGAAAGTATGGCTATGGCAAAGTGCCCTACATTTTACCTTTACAAACTGATACCGGCCAGCAGCCCCAGAAGCTGCGGAGGCAGCGGCAGTCGTCGAGGAGCCACCTGTTCCCCCAGAGCGCAAGTCTGCTGGGCCCCTACGGCCAGGCAGCTGCTCCTTCCCTGCACCACGGGAGCCTCTACCAAGAGCCAGGCGGGCCCCAGGCAGGACACCCAGCCCTGGGGCCCTCGGTCTATCAGTCACCCTCGTTCCCTGTGGCTCAGAGTCTGTTCCACGGCGGGGACTCCAACCCTCAGGCGCTGCAGGGACAGCCCCAGCCCCAGAGGGCTGCAGCCATCGTGTGCATTGGTGCCTACAAGCAATATAAACTCTGCAACACAAATGTAAGTCTGCTTTTCCTGTGTTTCATGTGTTGGACAGCTGTTAGTTTTCTGTAGTATGCAAAATGTTCACCTAATCATCAAGTTGAATTTTTAAAAAAAATTTATTTAATGATTATTTTTGTGAACTTATTTTAGAGTGTCTTCGGGAATACTGAAAGTAGATCCATAATATTACAGTTACCTAATACTGTATCTTCAAGGGCTTTAATCAGTCACTTAATCTACCAATATGTACAGTTCTAATTTTATGAAACCCAGGAACATGAAGGAATTTGAGATAAGTAATTGTGAGAGGTAGTGCGACACACATAGGCTGAACAGTATCAGAGAATGCAATAATGGTGGAAAATTTTAGCTGTTATTGTGGTGAAGGGACAAGGGAATGAATTTAGTGTAAATTTTCCACTTTCATTCAGTGTAGTGATGTTATTTTGATTTTCGTGTGATGAATGTGGATTCTAATGATAATTAAGTATGTGATTCACAGTGGTGGAGTGGAGTGTAGTGGGTTTGCAGGGCCAGGTTTTGGTAGAGGGGAGCGGTGGGGGGACTGCAGGTGTGGCTTCCACAAGAAGCTGCCAGGAGCGTCCCCCATGTCCAGCAGGGAAGCCAATGCCAGCTGGCTCCAGGATGGCAGGTGGTGCTCCAAGCACTGGAGCTGAGATGCCCCAGCAGTCTGTGGGGCAGCCCACGGTGCAGCAGCCATGCCCTGCAGCCCACGGAGGCCACTGGGACAGCTGGGTGCCCTGAGGAGGTTGGCACCCTGTGCAAGGCCCGTGCTGGAGTAGGCTCCTGCCAGACCCATGGAGGGAGAGGAGCCCGCACGCGGGAGCAGGTTTGATGGCAGGACTTGTGACCCTGTGGGGACCCACACTGGAGCAGTTAATGAAGAACTGTAGCCCATGGGAAGTGCTTACATTGGAGAAGTTGTGGAGAACCGTGTGTCATGGGAGGGATCCTATGCTGCAGCAAGGGAAGGACTCTTATCCCTGAGCAGCAGCAGGAACAACCTGTGATGAACTGACCAAAACCCCCATTTTGTGTCCCTGTGCCACTGAGGGAAAGAGGTAAAGATGGGAAGAAGGGAGGAGTGGGGGAAAGGTGTTTTTAAGATTTGTTTTACTTCGCATTGTCATGCTCTGATTTTGATTGGTAATAAATTCAGTGAATTTCCCCAAGTCAGGTTTGTTCTGCCCTTGACAGTAATGGATGAGTGACCTCTCCTGATCCTTATCTCAACCCATTAACCCTTTGTTATATTTTCTATTCCCTGTTAAGTTGTGGTGGGGAGTGACAGAGTGGCTTTAGTGGGTACCTGTCACCCAGCCAGGGTGAAACCACAGTCACTGACAAGCTTAATGTTTTTCCATGAGAGAAATTGGAAAATGGAGTTTGGATATGCCATGTTATGAAGGCTGTCTATTTCTCAGTTCCATAAGATGAGGTTATCCTTTTGTGAGTGCTAATCATGTTCTAAACAGCATTTAGAGACAGGTCCCAGTAGCCTGGACCACTCCAGTGTCTTTCCATGGTGCTCTCTGCATTCTGTTTCAGATGCTACTTTTTCCAGCATTCAGTTTTATGTACTTTGATTTTAACTTCCTAATTTATTGGAGGGAAAATCTGTTCTGTGTTAATTTTTAAATAAATCTTAATCTGTTATTATTTGGTTCAAAAATGTCTGGGTGTAGCTCTATGCTTCAGGCACTCTCCCATTGTATGTGGGAGGCAAGTGAGGTTTTGTTCTTTGTCCCCATTAGTGGTTTTCATCCTGCTAAAATTTGCAGTTTCTGCCTGTGCCCTTCTAGTATTTCCCAAAGTATATCTTCCTAATATGTTTTTCTTATTTGTCCTGCTAATCTAACTTAGTGTTGCCAACATGAAGAAGCCTGTATTTGGATATTAGAGGCAGAATGTTCAGGAGAGATCTGGGTAAGTTGACATGACAGGCCATATTTTTTTGGGTGGTTGAACATCTGGTTCTTCTGCCTTCTAGAAATCCTGATTTGTTAAGTGGAACCTGCATAGTGGAGTATGTAACAATGGAACACAGGGTAACAAAAACACAACCTAAGCAAATCAGATGAGTTTCTTTTTGCTTCTTGGTTATGACTCTTGCTTTTGCTTGAATGAAGTCCATTGATTGAGACTAGAGCAGTTGATTGAAAAGACCTAATGTCAAGAAAACTTTAGTGTATTTGTCTGGAATGGAAAACATGAACTGCTAATTTGAGCCTCTGAGAATAGTCTCTGGGACAAATTGCTCTTTCGGAAAACACTTTCTGTTTTTTGAAGGAAATGGGAAATGACCTTAGTGCATGGGCATTAATTTGGAAAGTTTTCTGAGCTAAATTTGCTCACTGTGTCCAAGCGATACAGAAATGTCCCAGTCTTTATTTCATCCCTCACACATCAGTGCACAAAGTTGGACAGTATTCTGCCTGACTTAATGTGACAAAATTGTTTCCAGGAAAAGAGGTTTTTTCAGAGGGCAAGGGGTAAGAGATGAGGAAGTTAGAAATGAGGTGGAAGAAAGAAGCAATCTGATATTGCCAGGGTATGGAGAAGGAGGGTTTGTAGAAAGTGTTTTTTGAGGATGGCCAGTGGGCTGGAGAGTAGAGGGCAGTGAGCTTGTGAACTGGACAGTGGCTGGACATGCAGGTCAGCATGGTGGGTGGTTTGGCCATTGGCAGATTTCTTTTGATAGAAGAGAACAGGAGTGAAAATACTTTCATGTTAGTTGTAGAATCTGTTGTTTAAACAGAAGGATTCAACAGATGAAGAGAAAACATAGATGAGCACACTGCTGCTGCCTCTTTGCCATTGTTACTTGTATAAATACATTTATAAAGAAATCTGTAGTATAGGAGAGTTAATAGCAAAGAGAAATTGTCGTTGAAGTAGCTTCTCCTAGGCGTAGAACTCTGCATAGTGATATTCTTTATTTAGTAATGTTTCTGTTACCCTTGCAGAGGCTGTAATTGCTATTCAGGGTTATTTTTCTCCCTAGAATGTGGTAATTAATGTAATTATAAAAAAGAAGTTGCTAAGAACAATTTTAGTATAAGGCCAGGATGAGAGCAAAACAAGGCTGATAGTGTTTCACTTTGTTTGCTTGTTCTTCCTGATTAAATGCTTCTGCACGCGGGCTTTAATTTAATTTATCAGCAGCGACATGTACCAATGGTCTTGCCAGCAAGCAGAGAACAGGATCTTTTTATTTCTTTCTTTTCTTCAGTTCTTCCTAGAGCACACCAAAACTGAAACTCGTTTATTGGAAGTATTCTGTTAACCCTTATCCTGGTGTTTGGGCCACTCCCTCTACAGTTTCTCCTAAGGGCAACTAATTTATAACAAATTAAGTTAATCTACCTTGGTCCATTAGGTCATTTCCTCATTATTGTACATTTATTGTTTTTTCATTGATAGCTGAACTCATTTCACATGACTGACAGATTGATTCATTAAAGGTAAACTTGTGAGGTTTGGTTAGGGAGAGCCTCGGAAGTGCTCGTATTTGTTCAAGTGTTCCTGCAGGTCATTAAACCTATTTTCTTATTATATGAGTGGCTTCCCCTGTTCAGCACCTTGCATACAAGCTCACCTCAGAACACACAGCTGCCTGTCACCCTCCTTGGCAGGAAACAGGCAGTAACCATCTCTCCTTACCACACAAACAGTTCTGGCTGATCTAACTGAAACCATAACCTACCTGCAATACAACAGGATTCTTCCAGTGTAGGCTCTATTCCTTCAGAAATAGGGAAGTGGTGAGTAAATCTCCCTTATTTCCCCCTGCATTAAAGGAGAAGGAAGAATTATATGCGTGTATGGTTGAAGTAGAATTTGAATTCAACCTTCTTTGTGTGGTTTGCCATCAGAACAAAGGAAGCAACTCAAATGGAACATTTGTTTACTGAGCACTTTCTGTAATTAATTGTCTCGAGTATTGCCAAGTCACTAGCTCTTCATGAGTGCCTGAATGTTGAGTATATATTTGTAGACCAGCTCCAGGCTGCAGGTTGCTTGGACAGGATACACAAGGAAGCTTTCAGGCTTCTGGATATTCCAGACTATTCAAGGTAGTTTCATGACGGTGGACAGAGAACTGATGCCAAAAATGGTGGCAGGCATCGGCCCTTTATTATTCCCCAGTACAACTTCTTATACCTTTTTTTTCTCACATGCATAACACCTGCGTGCCCTTTTACTCTTTTGTGATTGGTCAATACACATCAGCATCCCATACTTCTCCTCCTTCAGTGCTGGTCACCTGTCTTACACAGCTGCACCCCATTACAGCTCACCCCATGAGGCTCGGCCACAGCCCCATTCCTATACTCCCACAATCACTTCTCCCACAGGTTCTGCATCAAGAGTGATGTTAAATAGATGTAAAATCTGAATTTTCATTAGCTATGGCAGGTGAATTTTTGGCCAAATTGATATAGGACTTTGGAAAAGTCAAGGTAAAATGTATGAAAGAGTACCTTCTGAGGGCTCAGTGAAATATTTATGGGTAAAATTTTGCTGAGCTTGTCCAGTGTCATTCCCAGTTGGTAGTTTGCTCACTGGTTCATGTGGATTACTGTCATGTCTCCGGTTACACTGTGTTGTTTTTCTCAGTATTTTATGTGACTGTGTTTAGCAAGAAGTCAGTTGTGTTGTGGGGAAGTTTCTTGGCCTGCCTCTTCAGCTATGCCTACTATTAATGTGGTTGCACAGTTATGGAAAATCTGGCTTTTGGTTCTGAATAAGAGTCTTCTGCTTGGATCTGTGCTCCTGTGTGCAGAGCTTTTGAGAATGGCATCTGAGCAGGGAATGGGAAATATCTGAAAAGACAGTTCTGGAAATGGAAAGAGGTTTTACGGTTGAAGAGATGAGGTGAAGTAAAAGACTCAGGATCAATCTTCAGCTCTGTCAAGATGGGACTAATGAAAAGATTTGATTTTCCAAAGAGTCTTATTGATGATACTTATGCTGAGCTACAACTGTGCCATTGAAAGGTTTTTTTTGGATGCAGAACCCTAATTAAATAGAAATTACAATGTTCTGCAGGAATGTGTTGAGTCCATTAAACAGTGATGTGCTTTTCTGTCACCTAAGCGCATAGGTAGGCATTGGCAGGGTCCCCTGGCACCTGGGATCTTGGGCCATCCACCAGCTCACTGGTGTTCTGCCCAGGCAGTTTTGGAAATTTTCCAGTCTATAGAAACCAAAACATTTCCAGCGTTTCTAGTTTTAGCTAAGGTAGAAATGGAAATGTTTAATTTTGTATGGAACAGAAAATATAATTCCCAGACAAGTCTTTTCAGAATTGATATGGGGTGCTGCACGTGTGCACTCTTAAATGTAGTTGGAATGCTCACACATTGAGGTGAAGACTAACAAAATACAACTATGTATTTCTTAGGTGAACTTTTTTGTAGACTGAAAAGCCCCTTCTTATTCCTAAGGACTTACTGTAGGGTTTATTTATTCTCCTTTTGAGATTTGTATAGAGTAGGTGTTTGACATAAGTGGCAAAGTGGGGTTAAGATGACATATCTTTTCCTGAGGAAATTTAAACTTGACTTTATGTGAGGAATTTTCCATGCAAACACTGTGGGATTGTGTGTAGGTTTGGTAGTCTGACATTCTGTGGGTGCATAGGAAACTTATTGAAAGCTTGCATTACTTTGGGCTGTACTGTCCTTCTTTTTGAATATTTTGCTATTTCCAGCAGAGGTGTGTAAATATTAATTCAGAATGATTTGTCACCAGTACAGGCTGAACTTACCAGAGGCTGGCACAGAGTTATTGCTCATAAAGGGTCTCATGTAGTTTGGTCAGTTTGTCATCATGTACAAAAGAGTCACAGAGAGACATCTTTGCTGAAGCTCTTGGACCACAATTGTTTCCTCTGTATCGCTGCACTGTGGTTATATGACATCCCCTTGAACATCTGAGAGCCCTGTATTAGAAAGTATTTTGCATTATGATATTCTTATTAGAACTTAAATAATTGTGGGAAACTGTCTGCCGTAAATCATCAGGAAAGGTGTGCTGGGGTACCTTTAAAAGCTCTCTCCAAGAGTTTTATTATGCAAGTGTGCTCTGTACTTGTGGCAGTAACACAGAGTTAGCTGTTTTACGTAAAGCCTACTAGGTTAATTACTTGCTAACATAGTAAAACGTTCATAATACGTCCAAAATCATACAATTCAGAAAACCTTGATGCCTAGAGGCTTGTCAGTTTTAATTGAAAATTGAGTTACTTAGTTTGATCAATAAATCTGGGCCACTTAAAACTAATTAAATATCTAGGAGTCCAGGAGTGATGCCCTGTTGTGACAAGAACTATAAAACATGGACCAAAAGGAAAGGTGCAGGTGAAAGTTTGCTGATGTATACATGGCTGTAGGCAGGTCCTGTGTTCTCCAGGTCAGGGAGAGTGGGATCTGTAATGTTCTTAGGATGAGATCTTTGACTTTATTCAAGGGCAGTAAGATAGAAATAAAATGCAGTAGCCTAGGATAGGATAAACACCTTAAGGCATAAAACAGAAATATTCCCCTGTAAAACAGTTGAGAGTATGTATCAGTGATAAAAAATCTAGTAAATGTGTTAGCCAGTTCATGCATTCAGTGTCATTGATATGTTTGGGGTTTAACTTGAACACTCTGGGAGCTGAATTTTCCAGGGACTCTGTCAACTTCTCAATATATATTTTCATGTTTTTTAATGCTTAAGAGTACTTCAGAGGAGAGGGTTAACAGGAGTACTTCAGTATTTTATGGTAATGAAGGAAGCAATGAGCTGCCTTTTTCTTTGGTGAGGTTTGTTTTGAAGTTCTGAGCCTGTTGCATGGGTTGCATGATGTAGCTGGAGAAGTGTGCCTCAAGTGGAGTGAATTTGTGTCTGTGAATAGCTGGAGATTCAGACCCTCATTTTTGTGTAATGGCAGTGTGACCTAAAAATGTTAATAACTCGTCTAAATGCCTCAAAATCAAAATACAAATCAGTTGCCTAAAGCTTTTCTTTCCTGGCTTCTTGGTAAACTTTGAATGGGAGGTTTCGTGTAGCAGTTGCAATTGTCTGAGAAGTTACCTTGCTAATTCTTGGAGAAAATGGAATACATGTGTCTTGGAGAAGAGGAAAGAGGAAAAAGATCCACAGTTATTCCATCACTTCATCAGTTATGAATAGCAGCATTAGCACTTAAAATCCTGTGGAGTGATTTGGAAACTTCACTGGTATGCTTGTTGAAATGGAGTAGGGGTTTTTGTTCTGCAATGGAGCAGGACTCGGGGTGATTTCGGCTGCCTGGTTATCATTCAGATGTAACTTCTGTGCCAAGTTTTAAAGAGGAAGCTCATCAATGAAAGTTGAGACCTCTGAGTTGTAACCAGATGGTTGCATTCCTCATACATTTGTAGTTTTGTTTAATAGTGTATTGTAAATTTGAGTAATGTTATTTATCAAAATAGGCAAGTGTTATGGGAGAGATTTGAAGGCATTCCAGCTTGTCTTTGTTTCTTCTTGTCAATTCATATTGACAAAAGTGTTTGTCTGAAATTCCGGTGTGGAATTTTTCAACACTCACATAATTTAAACAAGAAACGTGCTTTTTATTAATATGTTAGTTTAATTGTATCCAGGTTTTCAAAGCAGAGGAGGCTGCAGATGTCATGATTAATTTACAAAAAACTTTTTAATGCTGTTTTATGAATATTTGTTGTCTACTCCCACTAATTACAGGTATAAAAACCCCCATCTGTCAGATGTCAGTGTCTGCTTTGGCACATGAAAGGAGTAGCTTTTTCCTGGTACTTTTAGGAGATTAGTTCAGTTATTGCTGGTATCAGTGCATAAATTTAAGACATTTTTAAGCCAGATAGCAGGAAAAGATCATGCATTACATGGATACAGGAACTTGCAGTGAAAATACCACCAGTACAATCCCAGTCCTCTCTTCTACTGACCAAGGTGAGTAGAGGAAGAAGGAGCTGCAGGAGAAGCTGCCGAAGTTAAGCTATGGATACTGAAAAAGTTGTCTGTTAGCAGTGCTGTCAAGTTTCTAGGTTTTGTTTGGGGGAAAGGGGGGTGTTGGTTATTGTTTTTTTGTTTTTATTTTTAAATTTTAGAATTTTTAAGCAGGGTTGGGAAACAGCAAATTGCCAAAACTTGTGTAGAACGTAAGGAAACATAAATGTCCAATTACGTCTAGTAAGCATGTGTTCCTTTGCCTAACCACAGACTAGGGATGAAAGTCCAAACCCTCTTACCCAGAAGTGGTCTAAAATAAACCTGGCACTGCAAGCCCTGCAGTGCCTGGAGCAGGTAAACAAACTTTTGCATATGATACATTAAGAGCTAACTGCCTACAGAACAATGCAAACCCCAGAAATAGCTGAAATTGTGGTGAGATGAAAAAATAACAACAAAACCCAAACCAGTCTGGTGTGCTCTGTCTCACCTTTTCTTGCATTTCATCTACTTCATCAGTTGTGCTGTCTGTCCAGAAGTAACACCTCAGTGGGCACATGTAGAGACATACAAGTGTAATTAGTGAAACAGAGCTGCTTTCTAGTGATAACTTGGTAAGGCTGTTTATCTTCAAACTCTTGCCTTACACTGGTGGAAAAACCAATCCTGTGTTGTTTATATCTGTCAAGCAGTGTTAGAGAGGCACTGGAGGGAGGATGTTAGAGAGGATCTGTAGGGAGAAGAGGGCAGGGAAACATCCCCTGCCTCGTTCTGCAAACCCGCCTTGTCTTTTGGCTGCAGCATTCACTAAGTTGCCAGCCAACCCACATGCTGCCTTTCCTGAATTTCTGTTTGCATCTTCATTTGTTAAAGACAGCAAGGAATCCTGATGGTCTTGATGGCTTTTTTGAGACCTCAGTTTGGGTCACTTTCTGAGGACAGTGTTTTTGGATGATGTGAGATTTTAGTTTGAGCAGCAAAATGCCATTAGAAGGACAAAGTCAAACCCGCAGAGGTTTAGAGCTTTCAAAACTGGAGTTTTGTGAGCAATCCTCTAGTAACTCTCATGTTAAGAAAACTGTTTAATCATCTGATAATACAATTTTTTACCCCAGGGTCCCTGCATAGATCAAGTGCTTAGTTATGAGTGATATGCTACTCAGTGTTATTCTCTTTTTATTCAGCCTTTGGCTCCTTGCCTTAAAAATGCTCCTTACAGAATGTGAGAAAAAAAGGCTTCTCTAAGGCCTAGTTGTTGATGCTATTACTGCAGTGTTTACTTTAAAGTTCACAAAGCTGCTGTGTGTGATAGCAAGACCGAATCTGTTGTAAGAAATGGAGCTGGCATATGGAAGAATGAGTTCTGAGAGAAGTGTTCCATAATTAGTGCTGCTTGTCAAGTAGTTTGAATTGAATTTTTTTCCCCAGGTTCAGTATCATGTTTATCACTTGGCAATAGTCAAAGCAATATTTGCATTGCCAAAACTGTAATTATGATTTGGCAGCTCATCTGCAAAACAGGTCCAGAGGTTTTCAGTCAGACCCCCAAAATGGAAAGTACATAGTTCACAAATTGAGAAAGGGTTGGATTAACTAATTGCACCATAGGTTTTTTCCCTCAAAACTGGTAGTGTAGCTATTCCAGAAACTGCAGAGTGTCCTTCATATGTCCATTTATACCTACTGGGTTTTACAGTGAATGAGACAGATTATGTAAATAACCCTTCCAGCTAAACATTCCCCAGAGGAAATCCATTCTGCACACTGAATGAGTCAGAGATCATATGGGGAAAATGGTATGCAATCATGGAATTGAGAGTGGACCTCACAGGCAGAAAGAGCCAAGTGACACAGTCATTGCATGGACAGTGTCTTCCAACTTGAGATTAAACATTCTTTTAAGGCCCTCTGACTTACTTTATAGTGTTTAAACAAATCAAAAAAGCCTTCAAAAGCAGAATAGTCATGTGATACATCAGTATTCACAGAACTCATCACATCATTGCTGCTGAGGCACTGGCAGAGGGAGTTTGCCCTCTGTGAGTGCCACAGGGCAGTGAAAATCTGTTTTTCCAAGGTATTCCATGCATTATAGGTACAGGCTCAAGTGGTTATGAAGAGCAGAAGAGAGATGTGTTCATTTTCAGTCCTTGCCCTATTACAGACCTCAGGAGCCCTGTCCAATGACTGCTGGAAAGTTTCTCAGCCTCTTTGAGCCTCAGGTGTGGAACACACTTGTAAATAGATTGTTCCTCTAGGTTAGATGCAGAACTTTAAGAAGTTTTGATTGAAAGTGTACAAAGTACGTTATCAGCATTGTTTCAAATTTCTTGTGGTCTGACTATACTTGAGTGAATTTCCATAGAAAAAGCAGAGGGTGCATTCTTGACAGAAAACCCACTTTCCTGGCTGACATAATTTCACTCATTAAAATAAAATCGACAGTTACGTTTGGAAAAAAAAGTCAGAATAATGGCAGCATGGGAAAAACTAAAACACTTTTCCCTTTTGTTTTCCTTTGGGCTCATTCTGGGATGAAATGCTTCAGTCAAAAAAAGAAAAAGAGACTAAAACAGATAACAGGAGTGGAAAATTTTAGTCTGAGAGGTTAAAGTTGGACAAACTCATCAGTAAATGAACAATGCTACCAGCTGCAGCTATATTAAACCATTCTAAAATAAGACAAATGTATCTGCCAGTTGGTTTGAGGTGCCTTTTTTCTTTTTCTTTGAAGTATATGACCTAGGAGGAAAGACTGTACCACAGAAACAGTTTAAGTGCCTGTTGTATCAACAACTCATTTTTGATGGAAACAATAACTCTAAAATCTGAATAATGCTGAAATTTCTGTTACACTGGGTGCCTGCAAGCTCAAAGTTGTTTCTAAGTTGCATTTACGTTGCTCTAAAGATGTTCACTTTATGTGGAAAACAAATTGTTCCACATCCTAGATTTCTTTTTTATTTTAACAAAAACAAACAAAAAGATTTGTCCTAACAGACTTATTTCAAATTCCCCCTGGTTGTAGTAGCAGCTGTACGTTTGCCTGTATGTTTCTGTCTCATGTAACACCACATTGACATTTCTGTTTCCTGGTTGTTACTTAGACTAGAGCTCGTTCTCTAATAATATTGTGATTACTGCTGCAATATGAATTTTTAATTAAAAAGTAGATTATTGTGGTAATACCAATCAGAAACTCCCTTGAACTTTTAGTCCTCGTGCCGGAACTGTTCAGGTGGTGCCTCCTCCCACACAAGGACCAGTCATTTAAATGGAATGTGTACAGTTGAGTTTCCATTGAAGATGATTGGGCTTTCACAGAGAAAACTGCTGGAGGGTTACTCCTGCCCACTGCTGAAGCTGGTAGAATGAGAGTCCCATAAAAACTGCTCCCCAGTAAGAACAGGCAGCTCCAAGAACAATACTTTCAAAAAATGTAATAAAATACTGCTGGAAACCCTGGAGTAGATGTTTTATCACAGTGGCATAATTTTCTACAAACTATGAGGACTAGGTACATCAACTTTGCTTAAAGTCTGTAAACTTTACTAAAGATAGATCAAGCATGAGTTGGTCTCAGGGTCTTTCACAGCTGATATTGGTGGTGCCTTTCAGAGAGAGTTTTGGAGTGGCTGATATTTCCAGTATAAAGAAGGTTATTGCTAGTATATTAAGGCAACTATTCTTAGTACATAAACCTCCCATTTTCTGAGAAGGACTAACAAAACATGTTCCATTTGGCAGGTGTATTTCAATAATGTAGATGAGACAGTGCAAGATGATCAAGCTGTAAGCTTCCATGTTAGGGCATTCTTCAGACTTTGAACCAGATTGTGTGAAATGGAAGTAGCTTTTCATTGATTTCCCATTAAATGAGGCAACAGCTTGCAGTTAGGCACCTTGAGCACTATGTAGTGTTTCTGTAAATAGGTATTTGATTGGAGGGATTCTTGTATCTGTGGGACTTTTATGCAGCATATTTATATAGAAAAGTGATGGCACTGCTGAGACTGGGAACAGCTGTACAAAGCAGTTATGATTTCTGCTGCAAATGGCAAGCTTTTGATGCTTGCTTGGGAGCATGGGAGGAATATTCTGTGTAAACTCCAGTCTTGATACTGCAGTAGCTCTTTGCTCAGGGGCCTGGGTACTAAAAGAAATTTGGGACGGTAAAATAGTAACTATGTTTAAAAAAACCCCAACTTTAAAAAGACCACTTATCTGATCTTTTGCTGGATTAAAAAAGACTAGCAACAGTCTTCAGTTTGCAGGTGTGAATTGACATAGGCCTGACTTTCAGGACATACTTGTGTATCACTTCACACCAGATAATACTCTGTTCCAGCATGGTCTGTTCCCAGTATTTGCCTTCCATTTTCTAATTGCTCAACTTCCATCTTACAGAAACCAATTATTGTTTCTCAGAATTTTTTGGTTGGTTGGTTGCTTGGTTTTTTTTGGAATAGTATTTGTAAAATTTTAGCATTAAACATAACTGGAGTATTTTCTTGACACATTTTTGGTATCGCTGAGGAAATGTACTGTTAATTTTCCTATTATACCTCCTTGATTAGCCCCTCCTAAGGTAGCAGTTCCAAACTTTTCCAGTCATGCACATTAGATCATTGTAGATGCTTTGTGTGGGATGGATGAGTGACTAACATTTTATTTAAAACCAAAGCTGGACTTGAATCTTTTACAAGTTGCTGTAAATCTGAAATAAAATAAGTTATTTCAGTTTAATCAGATGGATCTGTCAGTGAGAATTTAAAAAGAAAAAAGCCACAAACCTGTGAAGTTAAGCAGAAATACTTCTTTTTCCATCTGTTTGGTTTAGCTTTCTTCCCCATTATTAGACAGACTGCATTTTCAGATGTCGAGTGCTACAGAATGGAAAAAACGTAAAGCAGTAATAGATGCACTTGCCACATTATGCATTAATGCCTTACGTGTCTGATAGATGGCAGCTAATAAAGATCAGCTTTGGGTAACACTTGAAAGACTTTTCTAGTTCAGTTCAGAGGACCTTCTTGTTGCAAAGCTGAAATCATTAGTGGAAAAAAAGGGTTCACAAGCTGCAGGCTGAGAGGGCAGCTGTTTCCTGGCCCGTGCCAGGGGCAGCCAGCAGGTAGCTCAGGGTGGGCAGGCACCTCGTGCCTCTGCCAGGGCCCATCCTCCTTGATCCAAACACAAGCTATTGCTGCCTGGATGGGATTTGGGTAGAAGAACAATGAATTTGTATTGTGCACACACCTAAGGTCTCTACCATCTATGAAGAGAAAGGCTGCAAGCCCCTATTGCTGCACAGACTGCACAGCTTGGAGTCTGTGGTCAGTAAAGCACATCAAGGTTTAGTGAGTGTCATTACTCTGCTTGTCTCCATCGCAGCAGACACCGAGGTGTAAATTCATGGCTTGAGGCAGTGCAGAGGCTGCCAGTACAGGTGCTCCTTCCTCATAAACTTGTGCAGATACCACTGCATTCCCAGATGGAAATTCTCATTGCATGTCAGGCCAGACATTTACAGTGCACTGTCTGTGGCTGTGCACTGTAACCAGAGCTGGCTAGCACTATTTTTACTGCAGAGCTGTTCTTCACATGCATTTTAAAGTTTCTTGCACATTTTGGTTTTTCAGGGGCATCAGTTCCGTTTGAATTGTGTCTGGTATTTTGTGCTACAGATATCTAGACATATTTAATATGCCTTGTATATAATTTTCTTTTTTTTTAGCTGGCAGACAGTTGTCTTTATATTCTCTTACCATTTTGTAAAATTAGAACTATTGGAGAAACAAGAGAGTCTCCAGGATTTTAAATGGATCTTTTCTCTCTTTCAGTGTGTGTTCAGTTGGACAAAACTAGGTTGCCTTGATTTGAGGTAGTACCTGTGGGGCAGACATGGTCCCTGGCTATGCAAAGAGAAACCGCTTAGCTGGAAAATTACCATTTGAAGGACCCTACATTCCACTTTCTTAGTGGGCTTGGAACTTCTGTAGGTTTCAGGAGAAACAAGACACCAGCAGTTCAGAGCAGAAGTTCAAAGTTCACTGCTGATGTGCTGGCTTGTTGTGTAAAGAACTGGAATTTATAGACTATGCATAATTGAAGGACACTACATTTAAGAGTAAGGTCTGCAAAGGAAAGAACAATTTTCAGATTACTGTTTCAGAAACAAGTATTTAAATTATTTTTCTTTGGAGATGTGTTTTTCCTTTGGGATGCCAAAGGATTAATATGATTATATAGAACCTCTACAAAAATGAAAATAAGAGTACAACTAGATTATTTGGACTTACTTGAACATGTACTACTGCACACAGAGAAAATACTAATTAAGAATTCTGGCTGAACCTGGAGGATCAAGAAGGGATATGGGGCCTTGGAAAAAGTATTTGCCAGTTACTGTAGGTCATAAGGATGAAACATTGCCAAAAATCTTAGTCAATGTTTTAATTGCCTGTAGAGATGGTTTGAGGACCAAATCAGCTCCTTTACACATTTCCAGAAGTGTGTTATCTCAGCACAGCTTCGACACAGCTTTGCTAATGGCAGATGGGAGCCCACAGCTGCTGGCAGACTGATAATTTTCTGGTGTTTTGCCAGTACTTCCTTAATTAAACCAAGTGTCAAGGATTTGTTAAAAAGTGTGCTTTTCAAATGTGAACCAAAAGCTAAAAAGCTAGCAGGGTGTTTCTTTGTTTTATAGTTTTAACTGTACTAGCAGCTCATTTTAAGAAAACTCTAATGGTACATGACAAAAAAATACTTTGTGTTGCTGTCCCTCAGACTACTTTCATACCTGCCTATTTCAGAAGAAACTGAGGCATAAATAAAGCTACTGTTTCCAAAATACGAAGTTTCTATCAGGCACAGCATTTCTAACAGCAGGCACAGTGCATTTCAAGAAGTTTGGCCCGAGGTCCCACAAGACAAAGGGATACTTCTAAAATTTACTTTGTAAAATTTAGTCCGAAGCGCTGGCTCCCTCATGCCCGCAGTGCTGTGCTGCTGGTAATTCCCTCCCGTCCTGAAAGCACAGGGAGAAAAGAAAAGGTGCCCGAGGTGTCCCTCCTTGAAACAGCAAATGGAGCAGGGGCAGCTCTGAAACGCCTCACCCTGTGTGAAAATACCAATATCCAGCACTTGGAAGGCGCTTTGCTGAATGCAGCCCCACATGCTAAATTTACATCATTGTGTTAGCCAAGCAGCATATTTTAAGTAGGAGAAACATAGTCTAAAAACATACAAAATCAGGCTGTATCTAATTTTACAGTGCACAGCTGAAAGAACAATAATTAAAAAACCCTCTCCCAGCAGAGAGTATCTATTTCTAGATAATTTATATCTACCTCTACACAAAAGAATCTGAGATTTATCTTAGTAGATGCAAAATATATTTTTTGCTGCTTTGGCCTCCCTAGATCTAGTTTAAAAAAGAGATTTTATTTCTTTTTTTACGAACATCCAAAGAGGCCATCCTGTTTTCTGTATCAAAACCACTATGAAAAACTTAAGATAACTCCCTCAGTAATCACAAGACAAAGTTTTTGAGGGAAAAAAAAAATGAAATTCCAGATCTGTCACTAACAAAACCCTGAATCAAAGTCAACATTTCGTTTACCAAAAAACTGTTTTCAAATCTCCAGCAGGCAGCACGATTTTAATGCCTTGATGTCATTGAGGGAAAACCGAGGGAAAATCACACAGTAAGTAAATGGTGTGTAGATATTAACTAGTATGTATGTAGAGTATAATATAACTCTTAAGCCTTGGTGATTCATGGACTGTATTAATTTTGCCTACTTGTACTTCCTAGCTAAAGAACATTTTAGAAGGCATTAAAAATAGAAATGAATATAATATGTATAAAGAGCAAAGCAAAGTGTTTTTGCAGACCAGGTTGCTTAAATTTTTCCTCAAAATTTTATATTGCAATTAAACCTTGATGAATGAAATGAAGGAAGGGCAACTGAGCTGAGGCTTCTAAAGTAGCAGGGATGTTCTGAATTAGCCTGTTCTTCTGATTTTTGACTGATCCACACAGACTTTAGTGTATTTGTCTGTCCTTGGTCCCACTTTAAAGCACTGAGGTCTCTGTCTTGTGGGCAACTGTCAGTAAGTTTAAAAACAGAAATTGTAGCTATATGAAAAAGATCTTAGAAGGGGTGGGTGTCACTATTTGTTGGCAACAGCAATGAATATTTTGATATTTTTACTCATACATTGCCTGCAGTTGGTACGAGCAGGGTGTACAGGAAATGGTTTATGAGCCAGAAATAGTGGTACACGAGAGCATGAGCTCAGGGGTCAGAAAAGGAAAAACAAGAAACAACTAAACTTCACAATAGGCTGGTAGAAAATGTGTGCCAAAAAAAAAGGGAAAAGCATTCCAGAGAGAAACCCTTCAGGCTGACTTCTTGGCTGGTACAAACTAATGTTGTGCTGTAATTTAGTGTAGTGACCTTAATTTATGCCAGCTCAGGTTCTGTCCCTTCACCTTTAGGATATGTGCAATAATTGGTTTCCATAAAAAATACATTTCCTTGCCTTGGATGTGGTTGTGAATAAATATTCTGCATTGCTGTGCCACACACAGAAGGAGCTGTGCTTCAGTTGTGGGCATATAGGTTTGCTTTCTGCATGTGGCACTAGAAAGGCTTTTGGTCCCACCCTTCCAATGTGGTGGTTCATGGTCCTGTTTTCAGGGAAGACTTTT
>VWZP01009918.1:766976-827862 GCA_013396995.1 Dicaeum eximium | reverse complement strand
TTTTTTTTTTTTTTTTTTTAAGAGGGGTTGCTGAAGAAAGCAGTATTTGCATGTACTTGGAGATCTCAAGAAGGGTGGGTGAAGAAGCACAGATGGCTGCTTGGCCAGAAACAGTATTTATTCTAGAAGATTTGTTACCATGATTTTAATAGAAGATAAAGTAGTCCATGAACCTTCCCCTGGGCATGTCTTTGGTACAGTTTATAGCCCACTTGAAAACTCTTGACTTTGACTGTCTCTTTGATCCACTTACAAGCATCTTCTTAGGGAGATGGTGGATACAGGGCAAGAACTCCTCTGGGACCTCTGATGTGCCTGGCTTCCCCAGCAGACAGCCAATCTTTCCTACTATGCACACATAAGAGAGCTCTGACTTGCACTTCCAACAGGAGTTGTTCTTAGTGATTCTCTTCTGTTCCCTTTGAAAACACTAAAAGTTATTTAGCCATGCTGTTTTCATATAATGTTATCTCCAGCTTTCCCTTGACATCTGTCATCTAGAAAAAATATTCTGCTGTTCTAGTTGAGTACTTCATGTGATTTCTGCTGTTTCTGAATACTATTTTAGTAGTAATTTTTATTATCTAAAGGCTATGCAAAAAAATGCATCTGTGCCCAAAGCTTGCCTATTTTGTCCAGGCATAGAAATTGTTCCAATTAATCCTCTGCATTTGGTAGAAGTCTTCCTACCCTTTGTATGTGCCCACACACAGAGTAAACTTCTGCTGTAACTGCAGTAAGGTGAGGAGTCAGGCAGAACAATGTCATTAAGTATTTAACTTGTATTTGCTTTTGGAATCCACTTCACATGCAAACAAAGCTGGTGTGCCAAATGTGTGCATTGCAGGTGACCTAAGGAAGGATGATGCTACTTCCACCTGTAAAACCTGCCCTGCCTCAGTGCCTGTGTGTGCACACGTGCTTGGATAGGAGCAGCTCTTCTGTTGCAAAACTCCTATACCAACTCAGCTGTAAGAGCTCAGGATCTGAAGGCATGAGTTAAAATGCTAAGTCATGCAGTGACTGTAATAGCAGCATGTAGAAATACAAAAAGAGAAGTGGAAATATGGTATGGAAGCATAGGATGAGAATAAGAAGCTGGTGTGGTCAACTTTTAATAAGTTATGGAAGCATGTAGGTTGAGTGTTTCAACTCTGTTGAATCTGAGCCCAAAAAGTTAATGGTGAAAAACGTGAAGCTGTTGTGAAAAGAAAGTCATTCTAATCTAATATTGAATTTATCTTGAAGTGTTGTGCTGTTGCTGAGGAAAATGACAGCTCAATAAAAGCTTTACTTTTTTTTTTTTTTTTTGATAGAACTGTTGCTCCATTGACTTCACAAATTCATTTTCTTCAATAGGCACTTTTGATACTGTTACTTAACAGCAGAGCTCGTTACCTTTTTTAAAGAGGTCTCCTGATGTTTATATCATTCATCTGGGTTAGAAGTTTGCAATGCCTTCACTAACCTTCTAAAGTTCATTAATAGGAAGGCAAAAATAACTTTGATGTTGATTATAATGCTACTTTTTTTTTTTTTTAATCTAAACAGATGTGTCCTGAAAGCAGCAGGAATATTAGAGAGGTACAGTGTGCATCATACAATAACAAGCCATTTATGGGTCGATTTTATGAATGGGAACCTTTTGCAGAAGGTAAGGGAAAAAAACTTGGTTTTGCATTATTATACAGATTGTGTTTTGGAAAGGCAGATGTGATTTTTACTTAGTGGGAGCCATCAGGCAGCTTTGATCCACAGCTGATGTTACCTATTTTTACAGCTGAACATGAGTCAGTGCAGATGAAGGTAGGTTTATATCTGACACCCAGTTAGATCTGATAATGTTTGTTTCTAATGTAGCCATGTCTCTGTCCTTGTCTTTATGTGTTGTGGGCAAAATGAGGACTGGCAGAGCTGCACCTCTTGATCTCCAATTATGAACATTCAGGGTATGCTGTTTCTAGCTGAAGACATGTAAGCTGCCCAGAAGGAAGTTTCAGAGCTGTACAACTCTGGCACTTTGTACCATGCATTTAGGCAGAGCAAGGAGCCAGGTACCCCAGCAAGCAATGCCTGAAGGCACATTCTGCAGGCAGCATTACTTCTACAAGGCAGCCCTGAAGAGCTCTGATGTATGAGCTTTGATGCATCCCTTTACAAACCCCAGCTGAGAAGACCCAGCCAATGCTGAGCCCACCTCCCTCTCTTTGCTTCCTGCACAGCAGCTTTGACTCACTCCATCTTTTGCCAGGAAGGATGAATCAGGGGATCTAGAACATGCCATGATCATTTCATTTTCACTCCCCTGCATAGCACAGCTTGCTCTTAATGTTTATACTGGATCAAGAAGGGCAGTTAAACTGTAATTCACAGCACTGTCTTGCTGGTGAGTTAAGTGTGATTATTGTTATTAAAAAAAATGTGTATTTTTATTTCTCCCTTGTTCAGATTGGTGCAGCTGCATTTCTAACCCATTTTATCCGCTGCTGCTCCAACAGAAACTTTTGTCTTTATTAAAAAAGTCATATTAGAGGGACTATAAACCCTATGAATTTAGAGTATTTAATGAAAAAACGTAGTTTGTGTGGGAGAACCAACAGCACATGATGATTTTAAGGGCAGGATTTGAGAAGGATTCAGTTGTGGCAGAGGGAAAACATCACAGTGATGTAACCGTAAAACCTGTGAGGAAGTTTAACTCTAAAGAAATAATGAATGTTTTAATCATACTGATAATTGAACTCTTTAATTTGAAATCTAAAGTTCAGTTAACTTTCATTTTTAATTGTGATGAAAAATTCATAACCTTTTGACGTCTGGATAAAAGAATCTATTGAAAAGAGAGAACCTATTGGCTGATTGAAAAGGGTAGCTGTGGGGATCTGGCCACAGGAGTCTCAGTGAAAAATGTCTGCATTTGTTGAAAGGAAGGAGGCAGCTGCAGACTTTTTTGGTCAGAAATTCTCTGTAAGGTTAAAGATGGAATAAAGTCCTTTCCAGGAGAACCTGTGCCTGATATTTTGTCTTCAGGAGGATACCTGGATAGTCTTGTGCATCCAAAATACATCATCAAAGGCAATATTTTCAAATCAACAACTGCAAAAAATCCTGGTCAGCTGCAGACCAGGATTTGGACCGGTCTCTTGCTTCGACTTCTGTTTGAAAATGTCAGCCAGGTATGTGTAATAAACAGCCTTATAAGCAGCAGTGCCAGCCCTGGGTTTCTGTCCCAGCTGGTAGAGTTACACCTGTGCAGGCACAGGCACTGTGAGCTCGGCTCTCTGCAGGGTCCTGCAGGGACATTGGGCTTTACTGGCCTGGTAGCTCTTCAGAATGGTGACCAGTCAGGGCTGCCCTGCAAGTGTAAAACTTGAAAGAGCAAAAAATGTGTTCTTTGGGGACTTGGCTTTTTTCTTCCTTCTAAGTGAAAGAAATTACAAGGAGAAAAATACTGCAGAGTTTGAGCAATTTCATTTTCTTAGAGAAAAATAAGAGGTTTTTGCAAATCAGAGCTTGGTCCTTTGAAAGTCAGACATGATTTACCCCTAATAGATATTTAGGCTCTTCCCTCAAAGTAAAGAAAATGTTAAGTTCAAATGGAAATAATCCTGTTAATTTTTGTTTGTTTTGTTATTTTACAGTGAATTTTTAATGGAAAGTTTTCTAAAATGCATACTTGACCAAGCATTCCCTCCAGATGATGTTTTGGTTTGCTTTTTATTGTAAATAAATCAGCTCTAGTTTCAGAGCTCCCCTTTCAGGTGACTGCACTTGTTTGCAGGGCAGGACATTTATTTCCCAGGAATCCTGGCTGTTCCCACTGTGCGTGTGTGATTTTACTTGTGCAGCTGTGCCTTGTGTTAGGGCTGGCTGGATGTTGGCTCTATATGCAGTAGTAGGAGCGGGGACGTGGCTCAGGGATCATCACAGTGCTGTCTGTACACATGATTTCGTTCCACTTGGTAGAGTCAGGATGTCTTTGGCTTAACATGCTGGATGAAGCCAGCCGAGTTTCTCGGAGCAGAGCCACGCTCAGACCTCAGGAGCTGTTTGAAGCTTGCTGCCGCAGCCAGGGCTGGGGCTGGGGCCGGAGCGGAGCGCGCGGACAGAGAGGCCCCGTTCCCGCCGGGCTGCGGGGCCAGCACCTTCACCTGCCCCTGCCTGGCACAGCCTCTGGCAGCCAGCAGCAGCTCTGCCAGGCCTGGCAGCCTTTCTTCCATTCCTTCTGACTGCCTGGCTTGCTCCTGTGGCCTCTCTGCTCTTCTGTTTGCTGCTGAGAGACAGGAGTTGTCACAGAGCCTGTAACACCACATTGCTCCTGGGAGCAGAGCTGGAGTCCAGCTGAGTTTCAGCTGGGATAAAAATTGCTGTAGCTGAAAGCGGGGTGTGTCTAATGGCACTGATGTCACTGCTGCATTTTCCGTGGGGGGAAAATGTGTCCCCAGTGTCCCCCAGTATCGTTGTTGCCAAACCTAACTACTGATGGGCACCACAAAGAGTGATTCAGAATCAGCTGGGGCAAAAGGCTGACAGGGCCAGGAATCAGCACCCAGCCTTGTGGCAGGCCAGGAAGCAGTTTCAGCTGGCTTCTCTTTACTTGAAATGTGTCAGAATCCAAGCATTGAATGCATGGAGGGATATTTGGTCAGCATGGTTTTTCATGCTGAACTTCAATGGTACACTTTTCTCTAAAATGACACTCATGTCAATAGTCCATTCTGAAACCTGTGTTGTGTTCAGAGGAGAATTCACTGTACAGGTAAATCTGTACATGCTGTAAAACCATTTACCAGTTCACTTTTGTCTTAAAATATGTTCTAGTAACCTGACTTCTAGCTAGAGATATCTGCCTGCTACAGCTGGGATAAATATAAGCTCTGAAGAAAATGAAATTTATAGCTTCCACAAGTATCCAGTAAATACTGCAACTTCAATACTTTGTGTCAGACAAGAGGCATTTAAGATTTAGTATGAATCAGTTTGGGTATTAAGATGGAAACTGAAGAGTAATGCAAAGCTGCAGCATTTATTGATTTGTGTTTTTTTCTTGCTGGATTTTTAACAACAGTTTTCACTCATTTTGAATGACAAAACTGCTTTTTCTAACAGATCAAAATGTAGTGGCCTAACTTAAGATGTTAAGTTGCTAAGAAACTTCTGGAGTCTGCTGGCAATTGATGATACTGAAGACACTGAATGAGGTCTGATTAATATGATTTAAGTAATTATAAAATGGAAGAAAAGCCTAAGATCTCTTAAAAATCTTGGTCAGGTGCTGAGAGGTGCAAGAACATCAAGCACTTGGAGTACCCAGAAGTCAGAGAGGAGGTGCAGGGAGTGCAGTTACTAGGACAGTGCAGAAGCTGCTTATGGATCCTGGGCAGTCAGCTGTAGGCACAGAGCAGTTGTGCTGATGTTTCAGGTTTGGGAGGTTGTGGCTTCTTGCCTGGGCTTTGTGCAGACAAGGGTATAAGGGCTTGAGAGGAGACAATTTATTCACTTCCAAAGTCTCATCAATAAGATGTTTTGTGGAGTATTTTCCATTCAGCAGTGGAACAGCAGAAAGCTGTTCCAAGGCCAAGCCTGAATGAATATATTGTGCTTTTTTTTGGTGGTTTAGTGTGGGGTTTTTTTCTTCTCTTAGAATGTGAGATATGTTTATAAACAAATTATAGATTTATATTGTTTATATGCACATTATTAGAGCAAGATTCATTCAGTGTCCATTGCTGGAGTTCATTACAGCTTGGTATGAAACCATTCTAGAAACACTGTGAAGGTTGATATATATGGAGAAACCTAACATTTGTGTCATCTCTTTATGCTAACTGGAAGTGGAACTTGAGCATAGAGTACTTAGAGAATTGGTTGTTGTGTATGGTCAGGAAGGTGGGTCCTGGTGTGTGTTTCCTGAATGCCTGTGATCCTTGGAAGTGCAGTCCTTGAGACCCAAAGGTAACTGAGTCCCAGTTTATCAATGCTTGGCCTTCCCTGATTTGTGACTGCCAGCTCCCTGGGGCTCAGGAGAGG
The DNA here is from genome assembly GCA_013396995.1 of Dicaeum eximium. NCBI lineage: Eukaryota > Metazoa > Chordata > Aves > Passeriformes > Dicaeidae > Dicaeum > Dicaeum eximium. The sequence continues at coordinate 821,832 of VWZP01009918.1, read as the reverse complement.
CTGTGCTGAACTGCATTCCCTCAGCCTTGTGTGCAGTACTTGGGCGAGCTAACCCAGAGGTTTTCACCCAGAGGACAAGAAGTCATCTTACTGTTGTATTTATACTTTCTCAAGTAACTTACTTCTAGTTAGTGAACATACACATATACATATATCCTGCAACTATATATACATATATACTGGGAATCTATACACAGTATCTCTAGAAATAATCCAGCTGTGCTGCAGTTCACCCAGCTGCAAGTTATTATATTCAATGAGGCAGCTGCTTGAAGTCTTCATTTCTTATTGCAGCAGAGCATACTCCTCTGCTTCTCTTTTGCCTCCACCTGTTAAAAATATTTTTGATTGCTTCTATTCCATTCTGTGGCTAGTTGTTCTGTACAGTGCATGTCCTTAAATTGCATCCACTTGATTTTCTAAGACAATTTTTTTTTCTTCTCCTGTTTAATGTGAAATGCTGTAGGCAGACAGATTCATCAATGAGGCATCAGATAGTTTTGGGAGACTTGAAATGTGATGAGTAGATGGTGTTTATTTTTATTGATTAGTTACAACTCAAACAGTACCTGCCTCCATAATGATAGATACAAGACATCCTGAAGCATATACCTGTAATTACTGACAAGAGCTTAGGCATCATAGGCATAAAATTCCTCTAGAATTCTGGTGGAATATGATCTCTGATTTCCTTCAGACTCAGTGGAAATGCTTTGTGAGGCAGTGAAATATCCATTTTCACACATTACTGAAAATTCTATTTTGCTTTTAACTGAAATGGTTTTGAAATATTGCCCACTTACGAGTCTAGAATTTATTCAAATGCAGAACAAGATGTTCTCTTATACTGTGTCCCTATTTTCCCCTTTATTTACTGCTGGTTTGTGAATGGATCATGAGAGAAAGCACATGGAAGTTTGCAGTTTTATAAGTACAGTTGTGGTGAAGTATCTGAGGCATTTCTTTGACTTCATCTATAAATCTGCTTCCTGAACATCTGTTGTGTTTAGCTTGACCTGGAAATTGTAAATATCCTGTGTATTACTGAAATATGTAACTACTTCTATAGAAAGCTTTAATAAAAAAAACTGCTGAGATATTTATGCATATGGAAACCTAGTGCTTCCACATGGCAACTTACCTTTTATGGTTATTCTTTCTGTATAATTTTATTAATGTACATATTTTGATTTCCATTTGTAAGAAGCTTGGTGATACTAGAGCCTGGCTTTCACCTTTGATTCTGTGGTTTGTTACAATAATTAATTATGCATATGTATTTTTAAAGTGCATTATTTTGAGCAGGGCCCACCATACTCTGGTGACTGAAATGAGCCATTTCCCTGTAATAGATCACATGCACCACATGTAATGTTTCTGATTCATTGAGCATACTTTAATTTCCTCACTCTTCTATTTGCTGTTTGGAGAGGAAAGTGGGTTAAGAGTGGTGAGAGCAAGAAGTGGGTGTTCAAGATGGACACCTGGATGAGCCTCAAGTATTGGAAATGGTTGTTAGTGCCTTTAGGAAAATGGGAAATTACATCCATCAAATGTTGTCATTTGGCTGTAAATTCCAGACACTCTGCAGTGCAATGGGAGATAAACCATCTAAGCAGAATGTATTTGTAAGACAGGAAAGTGGGAGAAGGGAGAGGAGCAGACAAACCACATCTGTCCTGTTCTTACAGGCTTTAGATAAATGTAGCCTAGGTTTGCTGTAAGAGAGACACTGCCCTCTGTGTCCAGGTGACCAATATTTACTGGTGTATTTTACAGTATCTGACCTATCCAGTTCCATTAATTGTGAGTTGGGGAGATGTCCCAGGAAGAATCATGCCCTCATTTCAAAGCACACTTTTTAGTTCTTTTGGTTGGAGCAGTAAGTTAAGGATGGATGTTGTGGCTTTCGGGCTCAGATGTAGAAACAAAGTTGTATCCAGACCATGTGGTACTGAAGATTCTTAGGCTAGAACAGAATGTAGAAGGAAGATTTGTTGTTTGCAAAGCGTGTGCAGCAGTGAGTGGTACAGATGCTTTGATAAAATTTGCCTGTTTTATCTATTAGTGTCCCTTGAAACAAGATGCAGACATCCAATATTCAGAAATGAATTAAAAACAAATATCTCCACCCGATAAAATGGAATCAATGGAACGCTTTCATCCACAAAGCACAAGCTATTGGTATTAAGTACTTAGTATCTTTATCACAACTTTCTCAATGTCTGACTTGGCTGTCAGGCAGTCTGTAATAAGCAGGGCTACATGAGTCACCAATATATGAGCTCATGTAATCAATCTGTACCAGTCCTTATCTGTCTGTGCTTCTTACATAGCTTCATTGTGCCCAGTGGCTGTGCAGAGCAGCCTAAAACTTGCTGCAAGTGGACAGCTGAGGATTTGGATCCCTTTGATTTGGGGAGCAGTCTGAGTTTTGTAAAGGTGGCCAAGAGAATACCCTAGAAGCAGAGGCCTACTAGAGACTGAGGTTGTGTGTGGTTCTGGATGTGATTATCCAGGAGTGAAAATTAGCACAGAGCAAGGTTGCTTTAAATTAACATACCCTAAGAATTTAACCTGCCCTGGCAATTCCAGGGGGTTTGTCTCCATCTTTTCTGAGTCCTCTGTTTTGGATCAAGCACAGCTTTCTCAGCAGCAAAACCTCTGCCATGTGTGAATAAGAAATAAAGATAATGCTGATTCCTCTTTTCTGTCAGTTCTCCCAAAGGTTATGTGGTAACTTATAGTCCTACCCAGTGGAAGGATTTAAAAAATCTTTTGGAATTTCCATTTCATTTTGTAGCACCCAATTTTTGTATGTTGTGTTTGCCAAGATAAGGGAGAGAACAGGGACAGATGAAGATCTTGACCATATTGTTTCTCCCACTGTGTAGTGGATGGTTTCTGTGTCCAGGTAACTCTTACTGTATAACAAGTACTGAGCTTTGGGATGCTTCAGTCTTGTTTGCTGGTATCATCTATTGGCTCCTATTGTCCATAGGAAAAGTCCTCCATTAAGCTTCAGAGACAAAATTGCACTCAAAAAATTTGCCTTTGCTGTTGAATCAACATTTTTACTTCCTTTGAATTCTTTATAGCAAAACACCGATGAAAAGAGGGCATCCTGTCCTTATTCCTACACCTCTTTGGGGATACAAAAAATGAGTCTTAGTATGAATTCTCCGAAATCTATTCTGTTTGGTTATAGATTCCTTTTGTAGCAGAGCAGTGCAGGATCATATGCTCTGAGCAGATGTATTTTACAACTTCAAAAGGAAACTATTTTGTGTGAGTTCCATGTTTGTAGTCCTAGGAGTCCTTGTCACACAGATCTGCACAACCATTCCTTGTATGATGACAAGAATGGGGGGAAGCTTGGGGATCCCAGTGTTTTGCAGGTGTGCACTGCTTGCATGAACCCCAGTGATCCTGCCCTTCTCCCAAATTCATGAAATAGTCTGGAGAATAAAATGGAGCTGCAAGGTCAGGACTGTGTAATCATTTTAACATGTTATGCATTAACTTTCTGGAATATTGAATAAACAGGGCAGCAGTTAAGCAAAGGATTATCAAGACATGTTCCATTTTTGTTGTTAAATGCATGAAATATTTATACAACACATTTCTTGTACAATTCAGCACATTTCTTTTACGATTTGCAGTTTTAAAATTCAAGTGAATACACTATCTTTGCCTCAGTTAATGTGTGGAAATGGTTTTTGTTGATTCAATTATGCATTTCAAAAGGTTTTAAATAGTTTCATAGTATTTTCCATGTGTTTGATTTCAGAAAAGCTTTCACATTTATCTATTCCAGCCAAGAGCAATTGTCCTAACGTGGTGCTGTGTGTGTAGCAGGCTGCAAAGCTCCCAGTCAGGTTGGTGCTGAAGTTAAAGTAAAGCAATATAAATATAACTTTTTATAGGTCCTAATGGTATAAGAATTGTTCAGGTCAGCATGAGTTTTTCCCATTCACTTCAATGGCTTTTGGATGAGGTAATTTAGAAGAAAATTCCACATGTAACTAAAAAAGTGAACAGAACTGAGGTCTGATCCTGAAACTTTGTTGCAGGCTGATAATATCCAGATTTCTTTGTTTTCAGAGAATTGGTATGTACATAATTCCATGGAGGCTCAGGAACTCACTAGAAATTTTCACAGTTTCTTTGAAAAATGATGAGTTCAAAGAGTGCACCTGCAGCCTCTGCTCTGCTCAAAGGTTCAGGGAGCTGTTGCTGAGTCTGGCAATGGTTCTCTTGGTTGGGTGTATGAGCAGAGACTTGGAAAACAGCAACATAAACCTGGGATTTAGACTCTTCTTTCATTCTGTGAACAAGTTACAAGTACACAAAGAATGGCTGTAGAGACCAAAGTACTTTCCTTCTTTACCCCTCCCCATAATGTCTCTGTCTCTGTTTTACTGTCTCTGTTTTACTGTCTGTGCTCCTGAGTAATTAAAATGGTGACTAGAAATGGAACATTTGTTTTACTGAACTTTTTAAGTATTGACAGTTGTCCTAAAAAGTGGAAATAATACATGTATTTCTAGTTCTAAAAAGCTCCAAGCACTGAAGTAATGGAGAAATGGAGAAATGAACTATAAAAGGGGTCCTAGTAAGTAGAGATTCTTTCCCATCTGATTTCTTCGGAGTATGTTACATTATATTGAAAGAATTACATATTAAGATACTTTTCACTTACAGTTTGTTCATTTTGAGCCTGTTCCAGTCTCAGCTAATATGAAAGAAAGCAATAACTTCAGAGAGACTCAAATGTGAATCTAAACATTTATGTTCACAGTTTCCATTTGTGTACCCAAAAATTCATTATGCATACTGTTAGGAGTAGAACTTGCACTTTCCAGAAGATTTAGGTGTAAAATTCTATTTTCTTAATGTAATTTCTATGGCATAATATGGGCTTCAGAAATTAACACCTACATATACTGAAAAGGTAGATTTACAAGTTCTGGTTCCACTAAAATTTGTGGATTTAAACCTGTTTAGCTTTCTAAATACTTCTCAGGTTTGAAACTAAGTTTTGGGTCAACCTAAAGTGGGGCCAAAACCTTTGGTCATAGCAGTGTGGTGCAAGGTCACAAGTCAGAAGTTGTGTCTGGTTGAAAATTTTAGGGAGCCTGCTGAAGTCTAGAATATGTTAGGTTTGAGATCTGGCAAGGCTGCTGCTGCTGCTGCATTTTCCTCGGTGGTGGCTTATTGGTATTTAACATTGAAGCATGGGGTAGGGCACTTAGAGCATCAGCAATTTTTGCCCAAAGTGGGAGATCCAAGCTGCCTCAGGTGAGGCCCTAATTGCAGGTGCAGCACTTCCAGGGATGTGGGGTGGCTGCTGGAGGGGCTGTCCCAGCACCTGCTGCTGAGGTTCCTGCTCACTCACATAAACTGACCTGGAGGGGTGCTAACTGCTACCAGCCCTGCTTTGGCCTGTGACAAATACAAGCTAAAAGTCATTTGTTTAAGCCTCTCTTATTCTGATAAAACTGCTGTCTGTGGGCTGTGAGGGAGCAGACTCCATGTTGTATGGCGTAGGAAAGCCAAGGTTAGTTCTTGTGGCTGCAGCTCAGGGCTGAGACTTGCTGAGCTCAGGCTTAGTTTGAAGTCACTGTGCAGGATTTTAAGAGTGGGGGAAGGGGTGAGACGTAAAGATAAACTACTAGAAAGGGTTCAAAAGGATTAAGTATTACAGTGCGTTTTTTAATGTGGCATTCCTTTCAGAGCCCTCAGATTGACAATTTCCAACTTCATCTCACAGGCTTTCAAAGGGGCAGAGTTCACAGCTCGCACTGATGTTACTGTTTGCTAGAAAAATGAGGCCACATATTAACATGAATGTGGGTGCCTGTGTTGCACATTATTAATTAAATATTGGCATTTCTGTGTCTCTGGAGTGTTCTGTTAGTGTTTTGATGGAGTTACTTGGTAGTGCTCAGTGTTATGAAGGGAATTAAAAAGATTTTGCCAGTTTAGACAGTATAAGTAGTTGGACTGGCGTTTAAATATGCTCAATATTCCTTCTTGTTATGATGAATTACTATTTTCAAAGCAAGGAAACTTTTACCCACTGTGAAGAAAAAACTTATAATATGGATGAACATCAGAAGAAAGAGATTCCCAGTGGTAGTATATAAAATGAAAAGCAGAACTGGCTTCTATTGTGCTCTGTTTCCATTAGACATCTTGGAAGTTTTATAAGCGTGGTGAATAATAAATATCTAAGCCACAGTTTGAGGTCTTTTACAAAGGACAGACAATTCTTGTTAATATTTTTCTGGATCAGTCCTTGCTCTTACACCCAGATTGATACAAATCTCTGGCATTTGTCCACTGAGTCAACTTGTGAATTTGTTAATTTGCTTTCCATATTGCACCGTATAACTCTGAATTTAAATCCAAACACCACATATTTAAAATTGATTTTGAAAGAGCCAGAGAAACTGTGCATTAAATTTGCTCATATATCTACGAAGCGAGGAGATCTGCTTCTGAACAATTTTGGTCAGAGGCCTAAAAACACTGAGGTGCAACCCACTCTGGTTGTTTCTGCTGCAATAGTACAGTGATTCCTCTGGAGAGAGATCACAAAGAGCTAACTGTTTGGACCCATTTCACCACTGAGTTGAATATCAAGTATAAAAACAGAAACCGACCTCAAAAAGTTGAGCTTGATCTTTTTTCAGATGTAATAATATGAGTCTGGTGACATCATCAGATCTGAAAAGTAATGTAGACTTTTGCTGTATTTTCTTTTCATTGCTCCAGTATAAATGTAACCCCATGTATGTAAAATGTATTATAGCAAATCCACAAGCAATTTCCTTCATTGTAACAAATACTGCATCTCATTAGAGCAAAACAAGCCCCCAGTTATGGCGCAGAACATCTGCTTAGTAATTTCAAGTTCCTCCAACTATGCTGCCAAAACATCTAAAAAGTCAACATCTAGTCCATTACTTTGATCAACTGAAGTAGTAAAATTATAAATAATGCACCAAGTGCAGATCTGGTGACAGGCAGAGCAGTGCTGCTGGCCCTGAGCTCAGAGAGCTGGGGCTGATGGGGATGTGGCAGAAGGCACTGGGACTGGGATGCTCAGGGAAGGCGGGGGGATGCAGAACTGCAGCTCAGGCTTGCACAGGTTTCCTCTCTAGCAGTGACAAAGTTAGTTAATCTTTCTGTGTCCAGATCCTGACTGTAACATTCAGTTTCAAATACCCTCTGTGTCTCATGGGTTTTCTGTAATGCATATGAGGTGCTTTAACATTACTGACTAGAGCCAAAGCATCCTTAAAGGAACAACAGGTCATTGTTTATGTAAAAATTGGCATCAGTTGTAATCTAACTTACTGTTTGTCTGCTCTGTGTGTCTTAGGGAGAGGGTCACATTGGGTTGTTGCAGTGTTAACATTTTGACTACTTGTGTTCATTCCAACTTTGAACAAAAATGGGAAAATGGGAACATTTTCCAGGAATCCAAAACATTATTAAGTATCAAATTATTTGGGATCAGTATTGTCAAAACTTAAATATATATATATAATATTATTAGGATGTAAATATTAGGATGTAAAATTACTTTAATTTTCAGTGTAATAAGGTGTTTTGGCATTGCAGAGAAATGAGAAAGTGAAAATGATCTTGACATCCCTGTCTTTACTTTCAGCAAAACAAACATATTGTGAGGAAAGACTTCAGTTTTTGCAAAATTAATAATTTTGAAAAATGGGAAAAATATCAGTTGAATGACTCCACTGTATTTGTAACTAGATTGAAAAATATGCTGAAAATACAATATATAAAATATAGTATATCAAGGAGATTCTTATACATGGCCAAATCATTTGAAAAGAAGAAAAGCCTGATTCTGAACAGAAACTCACATGGGAAAGCAGAAATACCAGCTAGTGTCCTATTCCTCGGGTTTTCTACAGCGTGGTTACATCTCCCTGCACACAGACTGGCAAGTTCAGTTGTGGTGTAGGTGCTGCAGTTTGATTCAGCAGTGGCTGGCTTTACTGGGCCAGCTCCAGCTGGGATGGACTGTGGCAGGTAAAGCAGGTCAGAGGAGGAGTGTCCTTTTTAAGCCCTGTTTCCCCCTCAGACCAAGCCCAGCATGTCTGAGAAGATGATCTGCTGAGCTGTTGCTACAGGGCTGCTGGTTCTCACCCCAGGAGCAGTTGTTACCATGGAGTTCCAGGAGCATGAGAGAGAACATGATTCCCAATGTTTGTCCATTAATCAAACCTGGATACAAGCAGCCAAACACAAGAATTAAAATCCATTGATTTTATCTCAGTGAACACATAGAACATTAGTAGGGAAAAGAGTAAAAAAAGACATCCTGATTAGCCTAATTTGTCTATCCTTAGTTTCATTATGTATCTAGAACTTGGTGTTCTGAGTTTAAATGGTCTTAATTCTCCTAGAGAGGGTTTTCAGTTATTTAACAATCTTGCTGTCAAGTGTTTGCTTTTTCTTTTAATTAGTTAGGTTCTGGGCTTGGTTTTGAGAGTTTTATTTTGATCTTAATCCAAAACCCATGTCAACTTTACTGAACATTCTTAATCCTTTATTGGATAGTTACAGTATTTTCAGATGTTTCTGCCTGACTGTCACTTGTACCATATACGTTTAGCTTAAAAATAATTGGAAGGAAAGTCTATAATTTATTCTTTTCATCATTTATGAAAAGAATAACTGAGTCTGAGACTTAAAACAAATCTGGCTTTTTCTAGTGACTGTTTATAATCTTTTTTTCTGGTAAGTGTTGGTTTTCTACCATGGTTAGATCTGAGCAATAAGGATTATTTTTGCTTGGTATATTGAATTTTTTCCCTCCCCTTTCTCTCTGATTTATCCTTCTTTTGTATGGACAATCCCTTAGTCCTGCCTATTTGAAACCCAGAGGCATGTCCTGGAGCAATGCAGTGTGTTGCTCATTCCCACAGGTAAGTTGGGCAGGCTCAGCTTCCTGCATGTTTGTCCTGCCCAGCCCAAGTGCATTTCACCATTACCTGCTTTACAATTACAGCAGGACATAACATTGTGTGTTCTATAAGGAGAGCAAACTCCAGCTGTGTAAAGTATTAGTGGGTTGTGTTTAGGTTGAGAATCTTGTTCATGTGCTGCCTGCTGCAGAGGATGGGGAATTCATCAGTAAACACCCTTGGCAGCAGCCCCGCCGGGCTGAGACAGAGGAAATGGGATCCTGGTGCTGTACGTGAAACTATGCCTGCCCTCACTGCATAGCCCAGAGCAAGATCTAAATCTCCAGCTCACATTGAGCATTACTCGTCAGGAAATTTTGGGGATAGGAATGATCTTTTAATACAGGATTGCTTTTGGCCCTTTTTCTGATATACACTGTTCTGTGAAGTCAGCTCTGGCTTATCCAGTGGTAGCAATAATTCTGTATTTTTGCTGATACTGCCATGAAAATTACTTCAGTACTTGAGGACAACACATGTTGCATTCCAAATGAAATAATAGGAGTGATGGATTGACATTGAAGACCTGCAAAATTCAAATCATAACAAAGAATATGGTCAAGGCCTTAAAAAATATTTTGAAATTCAAAATCAGGCTATCTGACTTGTCAAGTTTAATGGATGCTGCCTAATGCATGCAGAGAAAACTGTTTGCACAAATTATTTTTACTTTTAGTCTTACATGTTGATATTAGTTCTGATGTAGTGTGCCTCTAATAAATATTTTTATTTGAGATTCATTTTCATGACAAGAATGTTTACAAAGAGACAAACAGTTACCAGTAGTTAGAACTGAAATATGTTTTTTAGTTCACTGAAATGTGCACAAACAGATTTTAAAACCATGTGTCTAAACCAAAGCAGTTAGTCTTATTTATACACTGGTAAATCCCTCCCCACCATTTAATTGAGGAATTATGTATATGCAAGCTTGTGTAGTGGTTGTATATGAAGGAGGTGCTGCATGTTTGTATAGCACATATAATATATTCTAGATGTCGGTCAGTTTATGATTTATGAAACTATACTGCAGTACATATTAAGATGTTTATTGCAGCATTTAAATTATTGAATTATTCACTAAAATATTGCAATTTGCAATAATTCAGCCTGACATTTCAAGAAATACTTATTGCTTAATTGCTTATTGAAATATTTATTGCACTCACATGAAAGTGGAAATGTTGCTGATCAGACCCCCTGTTTATATTGGCTATTGGTCACAGTTAGTGCTGGATATTGAATTTGGAAGGCCAAGTGAAAGCAGCACATGTTCTTTATCTACTTAGCATGGGCATCAACTGCAGGGAAAATACAATGGCCTGAGGATTTGTGTATGTTGGCAACTGGTATGTGCACCTACACCACAGACAGCTTAAAATCTGTATACATTTGTCTTCACAGCTGCTTCTAATCATATTAGCAAGATTGATATTCTTGTACATGCCAGAGGCGATCCCTCCGCTCTCTGTGAGAGCAGAGCCACGCAGGACAGGGGCCTGAATTACAAATACAGATTGGAGAGCAGGTGTTAAATTTTCAAAGAAGAAAAGACTGTTGTTGTTAAGAGCAAATCCAAGTTTCAAAAGGATTTTTCTACTGCCTGGGATATTGGATCTCTTGAGATAAGATTCAAGTGGTTGTGAAAACATGGGTATTATAGGCATGTCCTGCTATTATCAAAGGGATACTTTATTAATGTTCCTGTTTGGCTGTGAACTCATTCTTCTGTGTTTCTTTTTCTGTGAATTGCAGTCAGGCCCTTGCTTCTGAGACTATTGCTTCTTGTCAGTTTTTGAGACAGAGCTGGCATGAGGACAAATAAGTAATATGTTGTTTCCTAAAAGACCTTTTTTCTAGGATTATTCATGGTAATCTTTCTTGTGGAAGTCTGCCTCCCAAGAGGCCTCTGCACTTACATGCCACATAGTGAGACTTCAGTAAAAGCAGTAATTGCATTACTGTACCTTACTGGGCTTTGGCCACGGGTCATGTAACACAGGCTGTGTCTTTAATCAGTGCATAACATAAGAAACTATTCTGCTGTGTGGTGACCTTCCCAAACGTTAGATATCCCATTATCTCCTTAGAAATGTAAATGGAAAATCAGGTTTTTTTAAAAAGAAAAAACAGTTGAAGACAGACCATGAGCTTTGTCTCTTGATAGAAGAAAACAGGAAGAGATATCAGACTTGCTGCCTGCTAGTCCTCATATGTTTCTAGGGGTGAACAGACACTCACCATTCAAAAAAGTAACACACATCAAATAATTTTTAATTGACAAGCTGAACCTATAAATTGAATACAAATAATAAGAATCCATGGAGGTCATCTTAGGTGAACTGCTGGGTAGAAGGTTTCAGGAACAGGATGGAGGTGTGTCTGTGTGAGCCCCTCTGGGGCACAGCCTGGGTGTGCAGAGCACGAAGGGAAATTCAGCATCCTGAGCTGTGCTCTGCTCCTTATCCCGAGTGCATTAGGAATTAAAACTGTGTGGCTTTGCATGAGCTCATGAGTTGGAGAGCTGCCTTCCTGCTGGAAGGGTGGGGAAGGCATGCCAAGCATTTAGGGCATGTGTCCGTGCATGTCCTGTAGATCCTGCTCTGTGTACCACAACAAAGAAAAGGAGAGAATTTCTTGTCAGAACAAAAACGATGTTTCTTTCCTTTTTCCAGGGACAATTTTTTTCTTCAGGCTTCTTTTACACCACTTTCTACCATGTAGTTAGTTGTTTTATGCTTAGTCAAACTAAAGCTTTGAAAAACATGAACACTGCGCTGAAATGATGAAGCCTCAAAGATTGTATTCTGGGGAGGGATTTTGTTAAATCTTCTCCTTTTAAAAACATTGTACACATGAAAATCAGGAAGTCTTTAAAAAATTGACCTAGAGTTGTCCTACTTTTATCTATAGATTAAAGAAAAATACCAAATAGGATGATGTTTAAGATCAAACAAGCTGGGAAAGCAGTGCTGGCTGGTTTTGGTACAGAAAAGCATTGGTGATAAAATCCATAGGAGTTAGAACATACATGATACCCAGCAGAGATGTTTCTGGCTTACTGCCTGGATAGGGAAGTTCCATCAGTCAATCTTGTGTGGTTTCAGAAACGTTGGAATTAATTTTATTGCCTAATTTGAGGCACTTAAACTGAAAACGGAAGTTGAACTGTTTTGTCGTTTGAACAATTCTGTTGTACATTGTGTGGAATGATCACAAATTACTGAGATCCTGTGGTATGAAAATGTAATTGTTATGTGTATTTATGCTGAAGTACAATATACATGAGGGGTTTTGGCAAGATCTCAGGGCAAGGTGGTGGTTTTTGGATACAAAGAGTGAGCTTCTCCTGCTCATTAGGGGAATCTGAGAGAAAACAAAGTCACAGAACGGCTGACATCAGAAGGGACCTCTGGAGATGGTCTGAATCAACTCCCCAGCTCATTTGGGGTCACCTTCAGTAGATCTACCCAAGACCATGTCCAGTTGGATTCCAAAATAACAGATCCATGTAATAACAGATCTGTTTCATACTCTAGAATCAAAACCACAGCTTATTTTGAACAATAGAGGTGGGTAAACTCTTAAGGCTGATACTTTGCAAATAGAGCTGATGTAGCTGAGTGTTTGAGATGTGGCTCCTGTACCCTACCAATAAAATTACTTTTTAAAGATGTTTTCATTACAAACTTTTTAGTGGTGCATGCCTGAGTAGCAAATATGTATTACCACTATACACCCTAATAACTCCATTGGGCAAATGCATATTTTAAAACTATTGCCCAGCCATTCAGAGGTCCAGTGGGGCTCCAAACTGCCCATTATGTTTTAAAGAGAGAACTTAGAGATGCAATTGATGTAATTGTGCAGTTCCCAGAGGCAGCATGCATGAAGGTTGGTGTTTCTGGTCTCAGGGACATCAGGAAAAATTTCCTTTAGATTTACTGTAGATTTATGCGGCTTTTTAGCACCCACAGTGATTTTAGATGGAATGGACGTGAATGTTCAAAACCAAAAGCCAGAAGGTGAGCTTGTAATGCTTACTGGAATCATTCATATATAAGAGCTGGAGGTTTTAGATGTGGTCTCATGTGACAGTCTATTTAATTAGTGTAAAATGAGATTTGTCCTTCCAAAACCTGAAACTGTGATTGTTTCATACAGCCTTGAATCCAGTAGCAAAGCTTTCATTCATCTTTGTCAAGGGCTACTCCTAAAACTTTCTTATATCCAAAAAGTTAATGCAGGAGCAGTCACTTGTCAGACACATGGGAGGAAAGGCCTTTCAGTAGTAAGGACCTAACTGAGTTAGAATCTGCCCTAACTGTGCTGAGTCCTTACCCGGGGCACGTTTCCATTATGAGCCACCCTGCAGGTGAGGGCTGAGAAAGCCGCTTAGTTCAGCACGAGATTCCTCATCTTTCCCCTGGCCCAAACTGAAAGAAGCTGTGCAAAGCAGGGGCCATCCCCAACCAATCTCACAGGTATGAAAACCTCTGACAGTATGTCCCAAAACACTTGAAAACACCCCCTATTTGCTAGAAAACAAAGGGAGCAGAAACACTTTGTTACTCTTTGAGTCAGCTGGAAAGGGGCTGATCTCTCCTTTTAGAGCCCCTACAACCCCATAGTATTTGCTAGATGTTACACATTTTTACAATGTATACATTGTTATACATATTTTTCAGTCGTGAAAGGATCTTCTGTTTCCTGTATAAACTCACTTAGGATCCAACTGCTTCCATCAAAGTGTAAAATTCATAATACAGAATGAAATAGCAACAGGATAAGACTCTTAAAAAAATAAAAAAATTGAAAAATCATTAACAAACCCTTTACTATTCAGATTGGACTTGTGCCTATTGTCATGCTGTTGGAACTTAAACTCATCAACACAAAACACCAAAAGTAAGAAAGCTTAATTCACATGATAGAGAATAGCAAGATAACAATTATCATTGTTCTTTCTCCAGAGACTTTTTAGCTTGTTTGGCACAGCACTATTTGGGTAGTGTTTCACATCTAAAAACCATCATTTGCCTTTGTCCAGAATGAAATTGGTCATTACAAATGCCCTGGATTAAATCCTGATCCCAACTCAGAAATTAAAGCAGCTATTTAAATGTAAATAAGTATGTAATAGTAATAACTACAGAGTAATCTAGCATGTGGTTATGTGCTGTCCAGAGCTGTGGCGGTGCCACAATGCGTTAACAAACCAAACCCGGGGCATGTGCAGCTTGCAGACGTGTGCAGACTGTCTGAGTTCACTTCAGTGGAACAGGGAAGGTCTCTCTGCACACACTTTCCAGTGGAAATTCCTTGCTCTGTGAGAGTCTTACAGAGTCACACTGCTGACATAAAATAACTCGATTGTTCTGCCTGAGCAGGCGCTGTGCTCTGGGGAGCGGGGTGGGCGCCCTGGCCCTGCTGGCAGCTGGGGCTTTGTGGCCACCTCTGTGCCACCTCAGCCTGGTGCCATCCGTGCTCTGCTGCTTACTGAGGGACACCGGCTCCCTGGCATTCCTACAGCACTGCTGGGTTAAGATGTCATTTGCAGGAAAATAATACTTCAGAAAAAGACACTTGAGATTATTTTAAGCATCCCCAGATTTCAGGTGTTATAACGTTTCAAAGTGAATATGGCATTTTATAGAAAATTCCTATTTTTCCTAATTCCTAAATTTTATAGAAAATTCCTACCTTGTCACTGGAATGCTTAGGATTTTCCATGTCGAGTTGATTATTTCATTAGCATTTTGTAGACTGGAGTTTATAATTTTCTCTTAGTATTAAGGATGAAAATCTGCTCTTCAGCTGTTTAACAAAATCTATGTATTAATGAAAGCAGTGACGTGCCACATAATTTAAGTATTTCCATATATTTGAAGGCATAGGGAACTTATCATTAGAAGTTATAAAATCAGAATTTTTATTTACTGTTTTTAAATAAGTGGGTTAATTCCAAAGAGCATTGGTAACTGTTTCAAGCATTTGGAAGAAACTGTGTTGTGTCAGCAAGTAAGACCTGGAGCTTTTGTTTCAAAAGGTTTATATGTTTCATTATTAGTGTTTTTAAATCAAAGTATTTAGCACTTCTGGTTTCTGAGACTGGCGGAGACTGTTGGCCCTTCTCCCTAACTCAGGAGGAGTTGACACCACGCCCAGAGTCTGAAGCAACCCCTCTTCTGCAGAGCCTAATTTATTACTTGGGCATGAGACTTGCTCTGTGGTCTACCAAAGGAATCAAGAGGCTCCCTGTAGGTTCACTCCTCCTTAGGTAGGAATAATTTGGCTCCCTCCCAGTCATGTCTTGATAATGGATCCCTCTGCCTTTTTCCTTAGGAGGGCAGCATGTGCTACTGCCCACAGATGTAGGCTTGTAGGGCTGTGCTTTCTTATATCATACCTTGGAATTCATGGGAAAAGGGAATGAAATGTATGCCTGAACCTTGCAGCTGCAGGTTGGGCTGGTAGGTCAGCTTTGGGTAAGGCTTTGCAGAAAAAAAAGAGCAGCCAAGCATGGGGGGACAAGGGAGCAGAGGAAGGGGATCGTTCTTTTCACAGATACTTTATATGCAGAGCACAGATGTATTTCAAAGGTATGCTTTGCAAAAAGTAGCCTTGACTTCAGGAGGCTGACTGGTGAGAGCAGAGGGAGGCACATGGTCAGCTCCCCATGCCAGTGCTGCAGTACAGGTTAGGCAGACACCTGGACTGCATCCCTGTGGAATTAAACCAGAGAGGATTTAGGAAGAAGGAAATGTCCAGCATCCCCTGAGGACTTGAGCTAGTCCTTGTGGGAGGATGCTAGGTGTAGGTCCTGTATGAGCTGCATCAAGCTCTGTATTTCATTGTGGCTTATCCCTTATTCTGTCTTCAGGCTGGGAAGCCTTGGGAAATGGGAGCTCAGCAGTGTAGTCAACCTTGCACCTGTGATTTCTAAAAGTAGTTTGTGAAGCACCACTGAGGATATCCAACATACATATAATTATTTCCTTTGTCTCTGGTTCTTAAGACAAGGAAAGTCTTGTCTGTTCTTTTGAATGTAAGAGAAATGTGAGCTATCAGAATCTTGAAGGATGGAGAGAGTGGTATTTTTTGTTTCCCAAGAGTAAAAAAAAAAAAAAAAAAAGGAAATGCTGTATGTATATGCTGTCCTGTTGAATCTTTTTAACCCTTCACTTCATGTTGATATGGTTACAATTATCAGGAATTCTGGTAATATATAGATGGTTATACAAATTTAAGTTCTTGAGCATGTGGAATATCTGCTGAACATGATCTTGTTTTAGATCCAGAGACTGGAGATTTTAATAGCTTGCCTTTAATACTTCTAATAAATCACCAGTTGAAATGATGAGTTTACCTCATAGAAAGATGTGAATTGCTCCTTGCTGCTTCTTCCAAGAGTTGCCTCACTTTTTCTGAATTTGGAAACATTTCGAGTGGGCTGGAAGTGCTTTCTGAATTGCTAGATTACCAATGTATACAGGCCAGATCAGGATTCATTTATTTCTAAAGCTGTTGTGTATTTGTGCTAAGTTGTTGTCTGTCTGCGAGGTTTGCTCTTTGCTCTTGGTTTAGTTCATTGTTGGGGTCCTGCGCACCCTTTGAAGGAATCAGTTCGTATAGAGGAGTGGAAACTTCTGTGAAACCAGTGACCTACATACAAGAGATGATGGGCTCAGAGTCTAAGAATGTGAGCTGTGAGCAGTAAACATTTTGTGGGATGCTGATCTTGTCCCTGAGTGCTTGAAGTCTTTCAATGTAGATGTCGTTCCAAGGGCCAGATAAAATAGGTAAATTTTAAGCACAGTTTAGAGCCTCTGTTCTTTTTGGTGTAGAAGTTGGTTGCTAATCCTAGCCAAGTCTTCTACAATCACAGAATTATTTAGGTTGAAAAAGATAATGAAGTCCAGAATAAACTAGTCACAAATACAGAAACAAAATAAATTCAGTGAAGGAAAAATTTGTGTTTTTCAAAAGAAAATGACTGGTAGAGAAAAGTGGTTCATTCACAGAATTTCAAAGGCTGTTGCAAAGGGACAGCTCTTAAAGAAAAGAAACTAAATAAATACTCAAAAATGTGCTTTAATTATGCAGTAATTCTTATTGAGAAATACAATAGAAGAAAAAAGGTCACTGAGTCACATATTGTTTGCAAGCTCTAGAAGAACAACAAAGTGATGTAAAACAGAAGAATGGGGAGAAATTGAGCAAGATTTTGGAGAAGAATATTTAACTTTGCCATGTGATTCAGCATAAAGAACTGCAGGAACAGGAAAGAGGGGAGTCGGAGCTGCCATCCTTATTGGGGCCATTTGCTTCTGGGTGACCTTGGACAATCAACTCCATCTCTGTGAGCTTCAGCAAATGGAAATAGGCAAAAGGCAAGCTCAAACACTTGTGGTCACTTCTCTGCAATTTCTACAGTAATCTACCAGAAAGAAAAGAGAAAAAAGCTGAGCCTGCCAGCATCCCAACAACAAAACCAAGTGCCACTCAAATGTTCCTTACTGCCCCTCTCTGGACTTCCTTTAGTCAGGTAAGTATTCCAAATAAATGAGGGACTGTTAACATTCTAGTATTTCAGAACCAAAGTCTAAAAATGAAGCAGCAAATAAATCAGTGGTACTTATTTCAAGATTTCATGCTGACTGTTCCCAGGAACTCGATGTGAGGTCTACAGGCTACCATTAAAAACCAGAACTCCCAAACTGGGACTCATCCATATTGTCAAATGTCTCAAAAAATATCCACAGGCTTGCTGGCTGACTGGAAGTACTTTTTTGATCTGCAGACTTTCTGAACTTCAGTAAATGCAATAATAGGAGTCATGGGTTGCAAAAAACCAGCACAGTTGGTCCTACTACTGACTTCATGGTATTCACTGGGAATTTTGTCATTCTACCTTTTTTCATATGATGGTGGAAGATTATTTTTATGGTGCTCGGATTTGCTCATCTTCAAGAGAAAGAGAATTGTACGAGGCTGTGGTCCTGTACAGAACACAGGCTGGGAGAGCTGGTGGTTCATTTGTGTGGGTGTGTATGCTTAGCTTTGTACAGTGTCTGCCAGCCAGCAGCAAAATCTGGCAGATCATTAACATAAATCCCAGAAAATAGGATTATTGAAGTGCTGATGATATTACCTAAGTGGCAGTACAGTGGATTCTAGCTCTGCTTAAAAAACATGTTATAAGTGGGCATTACCTAGTTAACTGGAAATGCGCACTCCTAGTACATATATAACCAAGGAAGCCAATGGTATTTGACTTTTCACTGCTGTAAGAAAATATGGTTTAAGGAGGCATATTGTATGAACAGATTTCTGTGGAGTTTGATTATATGTAGCTTGCTCAAATGGTAATCTAGGAAAGCAATAAATGAAAAATTACAGTAACAGCACCTAGTTTTGCATCATTATAATTTCCTTTTATCCTCTGATATTTATTTAATATACAGAGTTGATTATGAACTGTAATCTAATTTACTTATATCTCTTGCTTTGAAATTGTGGAAACTGTTTGTTAAACACTTTGAATCTTGAGATACTTGCATAACACGGCCAAAAAAAAAAAAAAAGGGATCTCATTGTGGTTTTCTCAATTTCCTGAAATTTCAAGTGGATTAAAATCTTAGTTATTTCCAGAAGTAGTTTATTTGAGTAACTCAGACCAAATTTTCTGTGTTAATTAAGTTTTTTTCCAAGAATTGTTGTATTGATAGTTGTGAAAACATACAATTCTAATATATAATAGACCATTGTGAAAATTTATTGTCCTGTATTTATCTCCACAAATAAGTGTGAGAAATGAGGTCAGGAGCTATACAGAAACCAATTCCTGTTTCTTAATGGGAATAACAGGCAATGTTTACACTGCATTTGTTCCCAGGCAGACCTAATGCTCTGTGTCCATCCACATCTCCTCCTCGTTTCCTGGTTCGAGCTCTCCTTGTAACAGCTCTGTGTGAGCTGGAGCTGTGCTGGAAACTGCCTTGTCTGTTCCTAATGACATCCAGTGCTTCTTTGAAATCTTCCATTGGAACAAAAAAAATACAGTCACCTGCTGAATTGGGTTAGAACAGTGACATCCCAGCATGCCAAGGCTGAGGCTTTCTAGTTTTCTTTGCTGGCTGTGGATGTCCAGATGGTTGGCAATGGCTCGGCGGCAGGATTGTGGTAATTGTGGCTGGAGTGCCGAAATCCTGCTGGAGGACTCTGGCTGTCTTTGGTGTGAGGCTCGCTGAGAGTGGGCTGGTCAGAATTTCAAGCAGTGGAATAGTCTGCAGGGGACAGGTGCTGTGGGAGTGTTGCCCAGCTGCTCTGGTTGTGTGTTTGGCTGTAGCTCCCGTGCCAGCGGAGCGGCAGCACCAGGGATGGAGGTTTGATGTCATGGTGCTCCTTGGGCTGCAGTGGAGGAGAGCACAGAGAGCTTCTTCAGTGCTTTCCTCCTTGGGGCTTAAATCAGCCACATGGAAGTCTGTGAAATGAGACTTTTCAGTTCTAACAAGGTTCTGCTTTTCCGTGATTCAAAGCTGCAGTGGGACATGGGCTCCTTGGTGAAGCCCCGTGACCATGCAGGTGTCCGAAGATGAGGATGGAGAGGCATGAGAACAGTCTAGGATCTCTTGCAGATCCTGTGCCAAATCCAGCAATCCTTACTCCAAATGATTTCAATCACTTGAAGTTCAGGTTTTTCCCTTTGATTTCAGTAGGGATCTCTCCCCTGAACAAGGACTACATGATTGATTTCCCGGATTTGATTTCCTCCAATGCTAATTTCTCAATTTAATCAGCTTGAGAGTCACCTACTAGTTTTGGAGAAAGGAATGCTCTCATCCTTTCGTTGTTGTTGAATATGGTCACATGAAGAACCTAAATACAAACAGATGTCAGTTTTTAAAAAGTCAGCATATTGCTGAAATTTAATATTTTTGTTAGCGTCACTGACAGAGATTTTATTGCAGAACACTCAATCTCTGGTTTGTGTTCAAACAATATTAAGAGATTATGGCTCTACTAAAATTTGGAGGGTTTTCAGTAAGATCATTCTGCTGTGTTTATTTATTTATTTATTTAGTTTCCTGACTGGCAGAAACTGGAATTACAGAGTTCCTTGGCTACTGCTGCTCACCTTGGGGAATGGGGTGGGGTGAGTGGCCCGTGGTCTGTCTCTGCCTTTGCTGTTGCACAGAGGAGGAGGCAGCTGTGCTGAACCACAGCCTCCTTTGCATGCTCTGTAGGAAATAAGAAGGTTTAGATCAGGTCTCAGGAGCAGAACCAAGGGATTTCTTTGTGGAGGGTGGTGGTCAGTGAAGTGTCTTGGCAGTGCAAGGGGATGTGCATAGGGACAGGGTTCCCCTTCCAGAGCAGGAGCACAGGGAAAGCATGAGCAAAAGAAACCATGAAAAAATACCAAATTCTTTCAGGTGTTGTGCAGGGTCATTAGCTACTCTTCAGGAAAGCAATATTTAAATACTTTAAGTGTGGATGAATCTGAGTAGGTCCAAACCAGCATGTTTGTTTTCATGTATGCATTTTGGCTTGCTGAGATGATTATCTACCACAATGACATTTGAGTAGCTCCTGTTAAAATCAGTGAGAGTTATCTAGAACATTGTTTTCAGTGATTTCTCATGTTTACTGCATCCTCATTAAAAAAAAATTAAACTTTTTCAAGTGATAATAGCTAAGTTGGAAAGTTTAACTTAAAAATGTCAAAGGTCTTACTGTCTGGGGACAGCAGCTTTTGCTGCATAAATCTGCATTTGGGCAGATGGAAAGTTCTTACGGTTGACTGGGTCAACACATTTAGCCCTTCTGTGCCTCAAGTTCTGTTTTCATTTGGGGTGGGAGCTGGGAACACAGAGAAGATGCAGCATATACAGGAAGAAGGTGAACTTTCTAAAGCAAAAGCTTTGGCTTTCTTTACTAGATTAAAACATTATGTTGATGGAAACAACGTACATTAGTCACTGAGAAATTAAAGAAGATATTTGAGGTATGTTGGATCTGTACTACAAGAATCAGTTTAAAAGTCATCAGTGGATCAAGTCTCCTCGGGGTTATTGCAGGAATACTGGATAAAATCCAGTTTAAAATGAAGTCAGATTATACTTGCAGTAATATCCAAACTATGGGGATTGCTTTTCTTGCCTGAAACAGCTGCAGATAGAATTAATGCTGTGTCTGCTGCATGAAGATGGAGATTTGTGTGCAGTGCTCCTTGTCAGGAATTCCTGCTTTTAAGAAGCAAGAAGACCCAGATGCCAGTTTTGTTGTGCTTTCTCAATCAGAATCCTGTTTGAGCATAAATCTGCTTTAATCACAGTGATATCTTGTTGGATATGATGCTAATCAATGTTAGGGAGCAGGAGACTCATCTGCCTGGGTTCTCATTTGGCTCTTGTCACAGTACTTTGTGATCATCACAGAAATTATGGGAGTACTTCTGGAAAAAAAGGAAGTTTTATCCTGATTTTGTGGTTTGTAATTTATAGAACAGGTCTGGTTACTATTTTTTCCAATGCAATAAAGCAAGTCTTAGCTATGGCGGGATCTAATATGAAGCATTCCACTTAAAATGCTGTTTATTCTATCCATCATCCCTGAAGCCATGAAAGGAGAAACTAAATGTCGTGATTAATTTAATTCTTACAACCCTAAATGAGTCTTCAGTTGAAAAACTGATGTTGAAAGTTGAAAACTAAGTTGAAAAGCTGAGAAGAGCTTCTATCTTACCAATGCTGTAAGTATTTTGGGAATTTCTCTCAAACCATCTTGACAGCTTTCTGTGGAAATACAGAAGAAAAATACAGTTAATTGCTCATCTTTGCTATTAGCTAGTTGATCTAAACAAAGCATATTGAATCATATATAACCAGCAGGTATCCTTCCCCTTCCTAGTCCTGCTGTGTTGTGCCAAGGCTCATGTCAGTACCATCAGCACTCCATCCACAGTCACCACCCCCATCGAAGGGATTGTCTTGCACTGGAAATAAAATACTAGATCAAGACTTGCTTTCTGACTCCAGTTGCCTTCTAACATGCTTAGCTCAATTGAAATGCATTTCATTCACATCTCATTCCCATGAGCCATCCTTATTGTCTTTTGAGAGACTCACAGCCAACGTTGAAGAGATTCTTGGGGAATTTTCTGTGACTGTATTTGCAGAATGGAATCACGGCCATGTGCTCATAGAGGTCTTTGCAAATGGAAATGGATATCAAACATCAGTAAAAGAATTTGACCAAACACATACAGGCTGGACACACAAGAGAGTTGGAAAATATTTAGAAGATAAAGCAGTTTAAATAACTATATGTATTGTAAAATGCAATTTAATGTCTACACATTTGCATCTTTTTTTTCTGAAGTTTATATGGATGTGTCTGTCTGTAGGTCCTTCCATCTGCATTTCTATCATGTCTTTCAAAACCAACATGATTGACTTTAGGTGCTGTGAACTAGCTTATTAGTATAAAGTCTGTTTTTGGAAATGGAGAGACAGCTGAGGTAAGAGTCTTCTGTGCTGGAGAAGTATTGAGAGAAAGAATTGGAGTCTAAACTGAAACTGACTGTTAAGAGGACTGATCTGGTGTAAGGAATACCTGCTAGAGCACCAGGGCTGTGTATTGCTGGTTTTCCATCCCGTGTAACAAGCTGTGCTACTTTACATTATTTACTTAGTGGCATAACTTATAGCTTGGATGGTGTTCCAGTCAGGAAAAAAGGAACAGAAACAGTTTTCTTGATGCATCTGTGCACCCCAAGGCAGTGCAAATTTTTGGATCAGGCCCTCATGTGCAGTGGAGATGTTCTAATGTTAAACATCATGTGCTGCACTTTGTCTGTGGCTGATATCTGTCTACAGTAATTCCCAGTTGTAACTAATACATCTTCCTATTTAATATAGTTTATAGGAAAATACCTCCATATGTTTTGAATTCTCTTGCATCTTCACTGAGGTTCTCTAGAGTATGCTGTTAATTTAATACATGATTTTGTTCCATATTTGTGTCTTGTGTAAGCTGGTCAATACACAGGCAATAAATTTAGAATAGCTGAAGTGTTAGCATATGTAAGGTTTATTTAGTAAAGTACTTGATAGGGTCAGTGTCCTTGGCTGTATTGTAACAGAAGCTCAGTGGGCTATTAGAGAGCCACAAAATTCAAAATATTTATTTCATCAGTAATCTCCTTCTCAGAATCTATCTGAATAGGTCATTTGCTTGGCCAACATCTCTTGTTCCATAATTATTAATTCCAGAAGAATAGCAGTTAATGCAGCTTGAGATCTCCTGTGTTTTCCTCTGACTCTCCTCTGTTTTCTTTAAAGGCACAGGGGTTGCACTACTGCAATGAGGCTGTTCCCTTGCAGGGCCAGGGCAATGCCAGTTCATGTCTGTGCTCCTGTTTCCCTTCAAGCATCCTGGAGTTTAGCAAAATGCCAAATAAAAGAGAGTATTGAGTGAGGATGGATATTTAATTGCTTTTACAAGTCTGGGTATTGAATCACAGTGCAAAACCCTCTTGTGTTTCTTGTTAAAGAAGAAGTGGATTTTTTCCCCCAAATCCATGATTATGCACTATGATTTGGGCATCATATTGAGTAGGCTGCTTACAGGACTTAACCAGCTTATTTTCACCAGAGGAGCAGGCAGTATTTCAGAAAGGGGGAGGGTAAGCTGCTGAAAGCTTGTGTGTGCACGTATAGTTTTACAGTGTTTGAGCCAGTACAGAATGGCTTCGATGGAAAATGGATAATCGTTAACATCGGCTTTTGTACAGCTGCTTTTTGGCTAAAAGCGAGGTAATTTATATTTAAAGTCTGTGAGTGTGATCCATTATTTTTCACAACGGTGTTTTGCTGAAGTTTCCCCTCTTTGCCCCTCAGATTCTTTAGTTAATAAGGCTACCTCTGCTGTTCCAGCACAGTTTCTTCCTCTGAAAGGTCTGTACCAGGTGAACCCTAAATCACAAACTGTGCTTGCCCTCTGTTTTTGGATAATATTTGTGAATAGCTTACATATTTGGCTGCAGTCTTGCTGCCAGACTTGAAAGGATTTCTGCATTACTGTGTTGCACTGAGTCCAGCTTGAGAGAGGGGCAGGGAGAAGAGCTTTAGCAAATTTTAAGGGAGCTGTAGTGATGTGTGTCCCTCTTTCTGTGCTGTGTTAGCAAGCATTAATTGATACAGACATTTAAAAATCACCCGCACAATTAAACATTCATTCCCTCTCCCCCCTAATTGCTTTGGGAAGAATGAATATAACTAGGCTGGACATGGTTTATTAATTTAGCTTTCCTGAGGGTTTGGAAACTTTTTTGCTATGTCCCACTCTCCACTAAAATTCTATATTGTTTTGTGTGGAGTAGCCTGGCTGCACGGACACAAAGCTATGGGCTAATCTGCCTCACACCATCATTGTAAGGTGATTATAAATTTAATACCTTAAAGTTAATTTTCAGAAAAGTGAGAAACTTTATTGTTTCAGGTCTTTGGAATGATTCTGGTACTTTCACACAGAGGTAACTGTTGGTTACTGTGGTATGGAAAGGAAAAAGCGAAGCATTAGACTAATGTGCTCTGCATCGCTCCCTTTTGATGGTAGAAGGAGTTTCTAGTTTTTAAGGCTCTATTTAAATACTATGTGATCATCCTGATCTTTTCATTATTAGAGATTTATGGTTTGACCTCCAGCATCCTATTAAGACATTTATAGAGATGTGGTTCAAGTGGCAAATCTTAGGTTGTTAGAAACGAAGGTGTTTCAGGGTATGTGAGATAATTTGAAGCAGTTGCAGCATATGTCATTGCAGAAACCTTTAAATCAACAGCCTGAAACCCAGGTATATGGGTTTGATGTTATCTAGGCACTTCAAGTAGCAGTAACTCTGCGGGTTGCTTTTGGTGTAACATTTAAGGTAACAGGTGATAAGATTTTTACAAACATTTTAAGTGTTACATTACTTTTACTGTGTTGGACTCACAGCTGTACATTGATCAGGCTGTAGATACTTTCCTTGTATAACTTCGGGGACAGAAAATTATGTACTTCTATTATGCTTTCTGCAGTCCAGAATGAGAGGTAGAATTTACAAGACTGTGAAATTTCACAATTTACTGCTTTCCAGAGAAAAAAACTAACCTATTGGAAATATTTTTACAATTAAGACTTTATGTTCCTTGGTGCAATTCTCTGGGACTGAGTCCAGACAGGTGCAAGAAAATCTTCCGTATTTGTCATTTTGAACTCTGAACATCTGTGCATCTAGGACTGCACTTGAGCATTGACATTTCTTCAGGGAAAAGCTGCAGAGAGAGGCTTATTCATGCAGAAACTGTTCGTAGGAATGGTAAGAGTTTCCTTGATGGAGAACAACAGTATCTGAACGGTCACTACATGACAGCAAATATATTCTGAACAAAAGCAACTGCTGTGTCTATTATAACTAGGCACTATGGAAGGAGAAATAGGTCAATAAATAAACATAGGAAGGCTTGTGTGCTCTGTAAGGTCTGAGGTTAGGAAGTGGAACCTTTAGAAGAACACGATTTGTCCAGTGCCAGTCTTCAGTGGTGGAGATTCTGCAAATGATGCTGAGTTATTCCTTCCAGTGGAAGTCTTTTGTGAAGTGTAATATGGATTTCCATGCTGCAGCTTTGGCCCATTACCTCCTGTCTGGTTCACAGCACACATAGGAAGACTTCTATTCCCTTTTATGTTTTATCTCTACCTAGAGACTGCCATCCCTTCTGCTTTTTCAAAACACCACTATTATTTGAATCTTCCCTCTTTAGCTGTGTTTACTAAAGTGCTGGTTGCTTACTTTCTCCTCTGGATTGTCTTCACATAGCCCACCAGAAGTGGACAGTGCTGCACTGAATGTTGGTCTCTGCTGTGATTTGCACATTGCCTTCTGGTTTATGCTGACCTGAGCAGTGTTTGCTTTTCTTTTCTTAAGTTCACACCTTCAGTGCCTCACATTAAATGACACCTACTGTCACTGCTCCAGATTCCTTGTATAATTACTGCTTCTCCATTAGTTTTGCAGTCTGTGTTTGTGCAGGTGGTTGTTCTGTCACAAGTGCAGGATATCATACCTATCCCTATTATATTTCATCCTGCCTTTTCAGACCCTTCCCTATGCTGTCATTGTATTTTTTGAGCTCTAATCCTTCCCTCCAGTATTTCTGCTTTTCCCAACGTGGTGTTACCTGTGAATCTCTCTTGCTATCACATCATCTACCTCATGCATGAATACATAAGCTGCAGCTGTATTTGGGAAATATCTTGCAGATTCTTACTCAGTAGGTGCCAAAACCCAGCCAGTGAGTTACTGAGTAGTAATTAGTAAGTAGTTTTCAAAACATCTTTACACATCCCTTATAGTAACTTCCAGATGTCATTTTTCACTGAAGGTGTCAGACACCTTCAAAAAGCCAAGCTAAATCCCAGCCACTGCTTCTCCTGCATGCAGAGCCCGTTTGTAAAGGGAAATTAAAGGGGTTTGACAAGATTTTTATCCTGACACCTCCATATTGGTTTCTGCTGCTGTGCTCAGAGGAGTGGGATGTAGGGTGATGCCGCAGATGAGTACAGGAGAGAAGATCCTAGTTTCATGGGACAGAACTCTCAATATGAAAACTGTCTTCTTCCAGACACCTGTGTTCCCCTTGGCTGAGAGAGTTACGGGAGATGAGACAACTTAAGCTTTGCTGTTCTGAAATCCAGTTGGAGGCTGAAGTGCTGTGGTCAGAGCTGGTGGAGCCCAGCTGCCAGCATCAGGCAGCAATAGCTGCCCCCAGTGCCTTGCAGTTAGAATTTCCCTGAGAAAAGATCACTGACTCAGTACCTTTCAGGTTTCTGCAGGAATCCTAGCATCTAACAATCAAGGCATGCAAAGTTTGAAAACCCAGAAGAAAAATTAGAAGCAAAGTTGCTAAGAAATCTGGAGTCTCATCAATGATCATGATAGCTTTTTATATAAGTATAGTCTAAAATGAAATGTAGTGTGAAACACTGAATGTTTAGGGTTTTATCTGCTACCAGATGGGAAGCAGCTTTCAAGTTAACTGACTGAGCTCCAGGTCACTGGCATCCTACTGAAAACATTGCTCTAATGAACATTAGTCTTTTAAACTGATGTTTATGAGAGTGAAGGAAATATAAATATCTTTGAGTATGTAAATAAAAGCACAGAATATTTTAAGTAATCCTTAAGAATTTATTTGCCTATTAAAGGACTGTGGCAAGAGGCCATGGAAATACAGTTAGGACATTTTAGACCAAATAATAGCTATATTAATAATTAAATGAGTACAAGTATTTTTTATTATTTCAGAAACACTCCTCACCCCACAGTAGTAATTTTTTTTTTAATCTTAAGACAATCTGTAAATGTATAAGGCTCAGTCAGAACATAGTGATAAGTATTTCCTAAGGAACAGTGACAGGGAGTCTGGGGCTGACTTTTAGCTGCTGTTTGCTTCTCATTTCATTCTTTCTGCTGTGGCTTCTCAGGTGATAATTTCTTGGTGTTGTTCCAGGGCAAAGAATCTTCAGTTATAAACCTTTCAGAAAAGGAGCTCAGTGCCTTTTCTTGCTTTTCACCCTGACCCAAGTGTATCCTGTATATAACAAGGATACAATAACATATATAAATGCAATACAATATAATATAACAGGATACAATAACAATATAAAACTTAGTTTAGTTTATACAAGCACGGGTAGTAGATTTTAAGTCTGTGTTCATCAAAGTGGCCATGTTCATGTCAGCATAGAAGACTGTAAATGATGAGGTTATCAAACAGAGGGATATGAAATGAGTCCAGAAACTGGATTTTTGGGAGTGGGGTGGGGAAGCATTTCTAAGTGACTTCTTCCTCTGGAGACAGCAAGGAAGGAGAGGCAGGGAATGACAAGGATTTTTATGAGTTCATCCAAAATTATTTCTCTGTGAAATTTTGGCAAAATCAGTCTGTTTAAAGAAATTAAAAAAAAATGCAGATTGAGATAACGGAAAACATTATTATTATTGTCTCTGAATTGTGTCATTAAAGTAAAATGAAAGTTGATTTCTGTATGAAATGATTTTAAAAACATTGTGTCATCATTTCTTGTAAATAGTGATGTAACAATTTTCATTTTTAAAGATAAAATGTTAGGTTTCTTTCCCCAAGCTAAATAACGCAGAAAAGTGTAACTTCAGAAAGCATTTAGACTTTAATGCAAACTGTACAGCTCAGAGCAAGTTTTGTTTAAGAAAGAAAATAAAGATTTTGCCAGTCAGGTAACAAAGTGAGAGCTGGCTCGTTTTGTCTGGGAGCTGAAATGGAGAAACAGCAGCTTTGTGTTTCCTCCTTCCCCTGCTGCCACTTTTGGCTGCTTGGTCCTTCTTCATCTTTCTATTAAAGAAAGCTTAGGGTGCACTTCA
This sequence comes from Dicaeum eximium, assembly GCA_013396995.1. Taxonomy (NCBI): domain Eukaryota; kingdom Metazoa; phylum Chordata; class Aves; order Passeriformes; family Dicaeidae; genus Dicaeum; species Dicaeum eximium. Next base: position 793,377 of record VWZP01009918.1, on the reverse strand, counting down.
GTGAGGAGTGCCTGGAGAAGAGTGTGCCTTCAGTTTACATGAGCAAGGCTTTCTGTGGAGCCTCCTTTGGAGTTTTATGAAATACTAGACATTTGGGTATTATGGTTTTTTCATGATAGGCATTACTTTGGGAGGTTTTAGTGTTCACATGCACAGTTCATGTTTTAATAGGAGAGAGACTTCTAAGACATTGAACTTTAAATATGCTTCCTTAAGAGATGACTGAAAGCTTTTGTCTGGAATGCTGCTGGGGGAATCACAAGCCTAAACTTGCATTTTCTTTCTTCCCATCTACCTTTGGCACTTACTGTTCTGAAGCGTGACATGAAGTCCTTCAGCAGCAGAACAATTTGAATATAACTGACCAAGCTTGCTGTAGACAGTCTGAAGGCAGGATTTGAAGGGATATTTACTAAAGTTGCCAAAATACTGATTTATATAATTTAACATTATTTGATGTTCCAAGTTTTTGGGGCTACTGGTGTGCTGATGGAGATAAAATCACATTTCAAATTACAGATCTGGATGCAAGCTGAGATTCCAGAGGCCAGTAAGTTTCTAATACAGACCAACAGAAATATTCCATTCTTTCCAATTGTAAAGAGAGACAGAAAGCAGTATCAATTTCCTTCCAGAACATCCCAAGCAAAGAGCAGTTGGGAATGATAGCTCTCAGTGTCTCTCAGGAAGTGGTCAGCACTTCAGGAGATGGAGCACGTTTTGGTATTTTTCCAGATGAGAAATTGCACTGCATGTAGCAGGTTTACTTCCCTGATTAGTGCCAGTATAAATAAATATATAAATTTATAAATCTGGCTAGAAAATGAGATTTTTTAGACTAGTTGTATTATTTGTCCTCTGTAGTTTTGTCTATAATAATATGTTTCCTAAATACTTTAATTTTATTTTTAATAAATTCTGTATAATATCACTGCAAGAAAAGGCATCTTTCATGAAACCCTAATAGTTTATCTTATGATATCATCATCTTAAGCAGGTTTTATTGATACAGTTTTAGCTATTGCTGGATATAAACAGAAGCAAAAAATTTTGAGCTCAAGCAATTGCTATTTGGTTTTCTTCTACTTACCTAGCCACATCTTCATAATTCTGTTCTAAGCAGTGGGGCTGCTCTGAGAAACCTCACCAGGAGTGCAGTCCGTGTGAAGCTGCCATCCCCTGCCTGTGCTGAGGGCCAGAGAGGGCCACTCTGTGTGGCTGCTGTGCACTCAGGAAAGTGGAAGTGATGGCTTGTAAACCAGATAAATGCCTTTCAAAAGAGCTTTCACTGATGGAGAGCTTTGATCTGTTCACATAGGCCAGTGGAGACATCCAGTGGCCACTGGCTCACAAATGGTTGTCTCTGGATTGTGACTGCAAACACATGAAAGGCTGATGTGAAAAAAGGCGTTTCTAGGAGTTGGGGTTTTTTTTCCCCTTGAAATTCAGAAAGGAGTTCCAGATGTAACACAGTAAAAACTGAGGTCTGTGGAAGAAACTGCATTACCTGGTTATGTCATTTTAAGGGGTGCTGGCCAGGAGCCTCTGTTAAACATTGAACTTGTGGCAGCTGTACTGGAGCCAGTGGTACTTACTGGTCAGTGCCCATGGGAGCCACTCCACTGAGTGCTTTGCTGCACTGAAATTTCATAGAGGCACATCAAAATTAAGTCTTTTGCTGATTTTCACACATCCAGCTGATCAATAGAGACTCATATGCATGTAGTTTTATGAATTACTTCTACATGGTTTCTTTTCATTTCATTGAATAATAATCAACTTTCCAGTTATTTTTAATGCATGACAGTAAATCTATAAGATATTATTGATAGTTTTTTAATGACAGAGATTTGGGAGGAATAGAGATATGAGGGAAATTGAAGTAAATGACAACGTTTGCAAATTTCTTATTGCCTTAAACACTAATTATGAAGACAAGTTAATGGAACATTGTGGCCTTTCTGTTCACTCACAAGTAGAAAAAACTGTCGTATATTCAGGTAAAGGTAAGGAATTTGTTGGGATGGTATCTTCCTTTTGGGCTCCTTGTTTGTTAAAATGTACAAGCAGGTTCATGATAAAACTTCGATTTTTTTTTCCCACTTGATATCAAAACCCCAGTGCAGGCAATATTTCAAATATATATTAAATTGTTGAGACAAGGTGAAGTAATAAACATCTTTATTATATGAGAAAATGAGAAGTGGAAGTAGGAAAAAAAAAAAAAAAGGGCAATGTTCCTCCATCCCTGGAATGAAGAATGGAAAATGTTTTTAGAAAAAAAATCTGAACCAGAGTAATAAAACTTTATAAGAAGTTAACAAAAGTGAAAGGGACAAAGAAAAAAAATAAACACGACCCTTTCTGGTTATTGTCAAGAGATGTTCCCAAGCCTAATAAGGACAAAGTATCAAAAGAGACTCTAATAAAACAGACCACATCACATTACTATTTCTTTTGGAGAGCCCAAATGTAGTTACATGATAATTATTTCCTGGAAAATGTTTGCATATTCTTATTTAGAAATCTGGCATATGATAACTGCTGTAAAAAGCATTATTTTTCTGGCCACCTCAAAAAGTTGTAACTGTCCAGCAGTGGAAAACCAACCTAATTTGGGATCAGTTTTCTCTCATGGACCTTATAATCTCCTAAACTGCAAAGCCTGAGCTCATGCTCTGGTTCTGATAACTAAACCCACACAGTCTATTAGCCTGAACAGGGAAACCTTAAATAAAGTAGCTCTGCTTTCTGAAGGCTTTTGTAGAGGATGTGGTGTGCTACGTTTCACATGCATTTTCTTTCTGTGTACAGGGAGCTGTGTAAACTGGGTTGCCTGTGCTTAGTAGTGCACCAACACTTGCCATCCACTCCAAGCTCCACAGGGCATCACTGCTGGATCCATGTGGAATTGTCACATTTAGCTGTTTCTGGCCTGGTGTAGACTCCAAGTCTGCCATGGAGCTGCCAGCTTACAGCCACAGCAGTGTGTGAAAGGACCAGACTTCTGCTCCAGCGTGCTGGACCTGCCTTTGTTTCCCTGCATGTGTCCTGAAGCACCTCATGTATGAAAAGAAAACCTTTAAGGGGTCCTAAAGATCATGTAGTTCCAACCCCCCTGCTGTGGACAGGGTCACCTTTCAGTACCCCAGGCTGTTCAGAGCCCCATCCAACACTTCCAGGGATGGGGCAGCCATGGGCCAGGGCCTCCCCACCCTCCCAGGGAATCACATCAGTCTCCTGCTGAAATCCCACCCAATCTCAGCATTGATAAACATTAACTAAAGGAGATGTCACCTGGATTGACATAAGCACATCTCTTAAACGTTTTTCCAGTGTCTGCTATGCTTCATTACACTTCCTGTGAAGCAGATTCATTGCTTTTATCATGAGTAAATACTGAATTACAGCCCGTGGCAAGCTGGGCCCTGAAAATAACTGAGCTATGCAGAGACAGCTTGTTCCTGGAACAATTGCTTCTGACACATCATGGGTGAGTGTATCTTGGCTTGTTATGGAGAAACACTGATGTTGACTTTACAAGGCAGTTTGCACACAGAATGAAGCCTAATTTAAATTTGCTTAATCCTATAATGTAGTATTAACATGATTGTGATATTTGCTTGCCAAGAGTGTGCATGCCACTTCTGTGTGGGCACCCTCAAGGCACGTTTCTCAAATTGCATAGCTTATTATTAACTATTTTTAGATGTTTAGGCAAACTTACAAAAACTGACAAATGGTAAAAGCATTCTGTAATGTTCTGTGGAGAACTAGAACTGCCATGTAGATAACAACAGGGAGTCTGGATCTCACATTAAATTAAGACTTGGACTAAGGAACCATAAGGGAGATTTTGTACATTCCAGTTCCTACCTCATGGCATGAGGAAGGTGAAATTCCTTTGTTGTATCATTTATTCTGATTGCACCTCCAGCCAGCGTTATCTGTGGCAGGAGATTCAGTGTGCATGCTGTGAGAGGCAGTACGTGCTCCAAGCAGCTTGAGGTCTCCAGAGCTGAGACAGAAAGGAAGAACTTGGTACATTCTTTAGGGACAGTGTGCAGTGTCGCTTAGTTTACTGATAGTTCCATTCTTATTTGATTTGGGTATTATTTCCTGGGGTTTTTTTGCTCTGCGGCTATTTTTAATTTCCCTTTGAACAACTGAATACATTATTTATCAAAGGTATTGTGGTTGGAATGCCTTTTCTTCTGACATTTTTTTCCCTAAGCATATCATTAGATTGCAGTTCCATGCACTGGCAAGCTGCCTGCTGAGCTCTCTGTGTCTCTCTCCAAGCTCACTGTGGAGCAGCTCAATCCCAGCCTGGCCTCCTTATCCACCATGCCCATGTGCCTCCCCACAACCTTTCCTTGGGTGGGGGCTGGGTGAGGATGGCAGAACATGTTGGAAGAGGAAGCTGAAGGAGGGGAAGAGCTGACATGAAGTCCAAATGCTCTCCCACACACTGTGGTGTGCAGGTGGAGGGGCAAGAGGCAGAAGGCCTGGCTGGAGAGTGGGACACGGGGGCTGTGCAATGCTGAGGGATTCTGGTCGTGTGGAAGGTGGAAAGTGTGTGGTTCAGGGTCACCACACTGGGTGGCTGAGGTGACCAGCCCTGGTGACCAGCCCTAATGTCCAGCCCTGGTGACCAGCTGTGGTGACTGGCCATGGGCTGTGTTACACCTGTCCAGCTGCACTGAAGTCTGCAGTGAGATGTGTTGATATTTGTGATTTAAGTTTGATCAGTAAAACCGATCTTAGGAGAATGGTGGAAAGTTTTCACTGCAGTGTGTGCTGTGTGATGCACAGCAGGTACAGTTTGTAAGGTGGGAGTCCTTGGTGTTCCTTTTGGGGACGTGGAAGGCGGTAGAACTGTGCTGTGGTCCTGCTTTAGCCTGCCTGGCTCTTACTCCTCACAGGGACAGGTGGAAGGTAAGTTTCAACAGAGGACTTGGAAAAAAACCAGCTCCTGAGTCCTGCAGTTTGGAGAAGACCAGGATGTCCCTGAGGTACCTAAGGCTAGTTTGATAAGGATGTTTTAAGGAAAGTACTGATTTTTTGATTTAGATACTTTTTCAGTCTGTAAAATGAAAACCAAACATTACATGTTGCCAGGATTGTTCACTAAAGGTGCCTCCTTCAGTTAATAATGAATATGTCTGGCAGGACCTGTGTGGTAACATTAAATTTCACCCAAGTTCACTATTTAATAAGGTGGGATAAGGTGAGACTTTGCACAAAGACTTGGTTATGCTAAGGTGAGCATGTGGATAAAAAACAGATAGACTAGGAGGACACGTTAAACAGTACCAGTGTGATTAACTGTCCTAGAAACTGTGTCACACTTCAAAAGAGCTGAGGTTTTTTGTGGAAATGTGTCTTGCTGTCAGCTAGTTGTGAAGATAGATCCTTTTGTGAAGTCTGAGATCAGCTGACGTGGGACTCAAAAACGTGGCCTGTGTGGAATCAATTGCCTCACAGCCTTTTGTTTAATTGACATTTTATGTCCAGCTGCCGAGCCAGTAGTGCAGCTTGACCTACCACCCGAACTGTAAAACCTCAAAAGTTGTGGCAGAGCACAGGGTAAGGGAGGTTTTTTTTACTAGTGTGATGTCTTGTTCTACATGGGAATTCTAAAATGTTTGTTTTTGTTCTGCTGTAATTTCTGCATCTTGCACAATAATACATAATGCTTACATAAATTCCTTATGGGAAATACCTGTCATTCAGCAGGGGCAATTCAGTTAACAGATTTTGCTCTTTGTAGACAAGTTTTCTTCAGATCATTCACATTTGGGAATGTTGTCTTTAGGTGCTGTGGTTGGTATATGCCTAATCAGGCAGTACCTTACAGGTACTCATCAAAAGAATCTGAGTATTGAAGGCCAGAGGGTTATAGGGTATGTTTGTTGTTAAAGCCTGATTTGGTAGTTTGTGATCAGAGACAGTGACTGTTCTAATACTTCTTTGTGTGTGAGCGGGAACAGTTCCTGATAAGAAAGAATGAAACACAGAAATAATGAAATGGGAATTATATTTTTACACAGCAGATAATCTCAGTCTGCTTGGGGTTGTTACTGTGCTGCATTAGCAATGCAGTAGGCTGACCATCACAGCAGAAGTGAAGAAAGAAAGAGATCCAGGAAAAAATACCATGCTCCAGCAGGTAATTTTTTCATCTCCAAGTAGCACAAATCTTTTACTGGGATCTAGAAGGCCAGCTAGTAATTTAAAGAATTAATATTTAAAGTATCAGAACTATGGGGGAGAATCAGTAGAGGAGAGAATCAGAGGAAGAACATGGGAATGTAAGGCTTCAGGATAGTGAACTTAAGGGAGCCAGCACAGAAGATAAGGACATTACAGAAACCCTAAATGGCTTGTTTGACTTGATTTTAGAGGATGAAAAGATAAGAAAATGTACTCTCCAGAGGTGCTGCTTGATTGCTAGCTTTGCATGTTATAAAAACAGGACACTTTCAGACAGAGAAGAGGACAAGTTGACTTAAATTGTAATGAATCACTGAAACTGGGTTGTATTTATTTGAGAATTCTGAATATAGTTATGTGTGAAGTGATGAAGCTGCTAAGAATAAAGCTCAGTTTATCATTAGACCTGACTGTTTCACTTGGAGATTGAACGCAGGAAATACCTCAGTTTGGTTTTTTTGTTTTGTTTTGTTTTGTCTTGGTGTTTTGGTTTTTTTTTAATAACTAAATGAAGTAATTAGAATGATAAGCTAGTGAATCTAAAAAAAAAAAAAGGGTAGCCAATGGAAGAATGACCTAGTTGAACATGGCTTCTGCAAAAAACCCAAACTCGGTAAACAGATCTTTGACCTCTCTTAAAATTAGTAGATGTTTTTGTGGATTTTATCAGAAGATTGCCAGACACAATACATGATGTATATGAGTGGCAGTTAAATGAATTCAGCTGTATGAGGCAAAATCTATGATACAGAATTGGTCTGCATTAATCCTGTGTCTGCACAGGGGATAACTGAAGTTGAGCTGAAAATTTGGTACTTCTACAGAAAACAGTTGGTTAATATATATTTGAAGTGATTGTTTTTATTTATTTTGGCTTTTTGTTATGTCTTATCTGAAGATTCAAAAATACACTGAATTCAAGTTGAAAATCTTGTGAACACAATGTTTTAGCATTAAATGAGGGCACAGCATCTCCTTTGACATCTAGATTAAATAGTGGGTTTCAGTTTCAGTATAGGGGATGAGCTTTATGAAGTGAGAAGAATTTTAGTTCATTATTGTGGCAGCAATGAAAGTATTGTCATAAGAAAAAGGATTTCTGTTTGGACCTCGCGGCCACTGAGTATCATTGCTACTCTTGGTTGGAAAGCAACTGAAGATACTGTCGTGTCTGTTAGCAAATGGGGTAACAAGCTGAGAGCAGCTCTGACACCACAGATGATTTGCAACAGAGAGGCTACACAAATGTGCTAACAAACACTAAACTGATACATACCAAACTGATAGCATTAGATGTGCTGAGTGTTAGACTGTATCTGCTCAAGGAGCAGATTTTCACAGGAGACATAACATGTCTTGCTTCTTGTCTTCTGTGTGCCTCTCACCCAGAGTTCAGTGGACTGATTTCCTATTGGCTCTTGCATGTCAGCAGAAATCACTGGGGTTTGAATGATCGTGCATTTTTTACATTTCTGAAATTGAAATTCAGTGGAATAGAATGGAAGAGTTGAGTTTTTTTAGTGGAATAGCCACTAAAGTGTAACTTGTAAAAATGAAGAGAAAAAACAATAGAATTTTTAAAAATGTGCATCTCTCTAGTTTAAAATGTTTCTCAGTGCTGGATGTTTGTATGCCTAAGGGACCTGAACAGACTGGAGACTATAAGTGAGCCTGATTTGATGCACATCCTTCTGACTGTGGTGTAATTTTTCTGACACTCAGGAGTTACGAAATGCCACAACATGTTACTGTGCTTTAAGAAGATTAACTTGCAATGTTTTGAAGGAACTACAAGTACTCTTGGTCATGTAGGGACGTGTCAGTTGTTAACAGCTGAGGTACTGTTTGCACTGTCATAAGGAGTGCTGGAATGCTTAACCTTGGAGCTGGTTTCTTAATCCCCGTTCCTCTGATGCCGTCACTTACAGCGCATTGTTGGCATATTTGTTTCTTCCCCTCACACCTTCCTGCTGGTGTAAGGAGCTTTCCCTTTCCCAATCTGCCGCTGTGCTCTTTGTAACGGGCCCTTGCGTTGTGTCCGCAGTGAAGGGGAGTCAGAAGTGCGAGCTGAACTGCCGGGCCATTGGCTACCGCTTCTACGTGCGCCAGGCGGAGACCGTGATCGATGGCACGCCCTGCGAGCCCAACGGGACCGCCATCTGCGTGGCAGGGCACTGCAAGGTAAGGCACGGCTGCCTCGGCTGCCAGCATGGCCAGGGCGCCTTCAACTGCTGCTTCTTCTTTTTTCACTTTTTAAAAATTAAAGTAGGTGTGAAAAACACGAACTTTTATTATTACGGGTTGGGTGATTAACTAAACTAAACTTAACTAAAATTTGTATTTACTGAGAACAAGCTAGGGCTGCTGAAGGGATGGATTCAGGAGGTGTTTTAGCTACAATTAAGGTGTTTGCCAATGAGCTTTTCCCACATATTTTACTTTCTACGGAAGAGGTTCTTTGAAAGAATCACAACAAAAAGGTTGAAAGCTTAAATAAGAAAAAAATACAGTATCTTAGAGTGGAGATATTTTTCAGAGTCTGCAACAGCATGGTTTCTTTTGATTGCTTTACAGCTGCTTGTAGTCTAACTTTTCTGATTGGGCCACGTTTGCCTCAGGTCTTACTGGCTCTCCTTTTACTCAGTGGTGATGCTCTCTTAGAAAACAATTGAGTGGTTACTTTTCATGAGTTCAGGAGGAGCTGCTGTGTTGACTTTTTGCAGTCTGCTGTGTAGATTACATTTGCAATGAATAAATACACTTTTGACAAGATGGTAGCAATTTTAAACAAAATGTTACAGTGTTTAGGAAAAAAAATTGTAATCTTTCCAGTAAGGCTATTGAAAGAAATAAATTCCTAGCGAGGGGCATTTGACGCTTGGCTGATGTTTCCTATATATGTTGGCAAAAGATGCAGAAGTGGCTCAGATGTGACTTGTGAACTCAAACAGTGAAAGGTCAGGTTCAGTTTAAATAGTTGGTTTGCCAAGGGAAATCACTGATGAATACAGCCTTGTCCTCTGCATGTCCAATTCCTCTTGCTTGTGCACATCTGGACAATGCCATGTTTGTTTTCTGTTCTGTGTTTCTTAGTGCAAGCAAAGCCATAGCTTTGAATTTGCTTTGTGCAGGATAGATCTTGGTGAAGTTGGTTGTGCTTTAAAGCTTTCTGTGATCCCAAACTATTTCAGAAGAAACTTGTTTTAATTGCAGATCTGAGCTATGACTCAGAAAACTGATAATTGAGTTGTGGCTGACGAATGTATGGTCTCTATCACCCTCTGTTGGACATTTTTTTACATTACCAGAACAATAATACCCTTGTGTTACAAACCATTATCTATTTTGTTCCCAGGACCATTGTTTTTGGTTAGTGTTTTCAGCCTACCTTATCCTTAAGAGGAAAAAAAAGATGAAAATTGCTGCTATAGTAAAAATTATTCAGAAATATAGTAAAGAACATGATATATGAGATGAAGTAGTCCTTTAAAAAAACTTGAAGTGAAAAAGCCCAACAAATTAGGGTATTTCATCATAAGAACATATTGTTTGTGACACTGTCATAACTGGCACATACCATCATCCAAGTACTAGGAAAAAAGCTCATTTTTCATTGAAATGAATGTGTATTTCCTGGTCTAGACTAGACTCTGAATCCTAATGAAATTAAAACTTCTTAAATTACTTAAATGCTTTAAAAATAAAACTAGGCAAAGTAGGAAGAATGGGGTGATATTCTACCTATGCAAAAGAAAGAAGTAGAATAATGATCTTGATAATCAGTTGCATTATTTCTGTATAAGTTTGGTTTTCTGCACACTTGAGCAGTATTATTTCTGATGGATTTTTAAAAGCAAAAAAATGTTTCATTGACAGTTCTATTGAGTTCCACTTTGGTTTTTTAATAGTTTTTATTTGGTGCCACAGCTGGTTATTCCTAATACATATGCTTGGAGCGTGTTTCAGTATTATTGAGTAGATGTTGTTTTTGTAAATAGATTTGCTTCTCCTCTTCTAACCCTACATTTTGACAGTGCTATTAAATTAAAGAGTGACTGCCAATGGGATTTCCTTCAACTTGCTATTTGGTCAGAAGGGTCTGTTTCCTTCCTTCAAGATTTTTTTTTCTTCTTTTGTATGAAATGAGTGTATCCTTACATTTCTTCTGGAGACAGTGGGTTGGTCTTACTCGGTAACTTTTAAGCTTAGAAGAAAAATGCAGAGAGAATACTGAGGGAGGCTTTAATAAGCAAGCTATGAGAAAAGAATGTTCTTAATAAATTTGACCTTGCCCGTAGATTAGGAAATTGCCTCTAGGGCAGAATGTTGCATGTGTTTTTGCATGTGTCTGGGACACTCCCACTAGGAGGAGTCGTCCCAGTACCTGGGCAGGTGTGAGAATCGACTCAAGGTAGTTTTGGAGACAGAAACAATTTGGGAGCTGTGAAGAAAATTGGTTTTGCAGAGATGTTGGTTCCCACGCGGGGGCGCGCTTTACAAAAGGATCATTCAGCATTTCACCCAAAATTCTGTTTGGGTGAGAGCTGTACATTCCTCTTAAAGGTGTGTGAAACAACTGTTTTCTGTCTCCTAATTTTTATATTACATTTTCTCTTGCGATGTAGTTTGTTTTCATCTTCCAGCTAACTTCTGAAATTAATAGAAAAATATCTAAGCAGTTTTAAAATACACACGGTAACTTAAGTAGCAAAAAGATTGGTAATAGAGATTTTACTTGCCTAAAAAAAAGGAGTGCATCAGATATTGAAAATCTTGCAAACTTTCTAGGGAGGTAACTTATGTCAGCTATAGGAAGCATAGCCAACCCTGCTAAATCTTCATCAGAAAAGCAGGAGGAAGGAGCTTCTATTTGGAGCTGTGCTGGTGTGTGCTAGTGTCCAGGTAAGAGATGACATTATTGTTTTAAATTAGGGAACTTTTAATGGCTGTAGGATCAGAGTGACAGATCAAAATAATGAGAAGTGTATTCACGGATGCACTCTAACAAAACAGGCTATGGCAGCCCATAGGAAGATGGATTGCAGCACTGTCCTTCATCCACAGAAAAGGAAAGCAGTGAAGAGCTGTGTACTCTGTATCATGGTGGAGGTGAAGGGTTTGATGTCTCTTACGCAGAAATTACTAAGATATATTTAATGCCTTTTACGTAACCAGTAGAACCAAACCTGTTTTGTGTTACATTTCAGCAGTTCAAAGAAAAAAAAAACAAAGAAATTTCAACCAGTTGAAATACATTTGATTTCAATGAATGTATGGGAAAGCAGTTGTAAAAGAGAGTCATGTAGCTAGTGCAAGACCACTCTTCTGAGGTTAAATAGCAAAAGGAAACAAAGTAATTTAGATTTTATTGTAAAGAAACAAAGAGGGGTGCAGCAGAAATAATGTTCTGAAACTCACATTGAAGGGATCTGTTAAACACTTGGACAAGAAAGCAGTGGGGAGAAAGCTGTTAAGAAAGGGACTGGCTGCATAAGTATTCATTCTTGTTCTCCTATTTAAAAGAGAGGTGAAAACTTCACAATTACTCCTGAAGTATAAATGATACTTTTTGCTGTTAATTGGCTGAATTATGTTTCTTGCCCTAGAAATGTTCAAGCCATTTGACTTTCAGCATCTCCTTGTGGGGGTTAGCATGGGACTCCCAGAAAGGGCTTATAGATTCCTCTCTGTAGAATGCTTAAAAAGATCCTGGCACCTTGGTTAGTGCCTGAAAGTAGAGATTGCCAGCAGACCCCCTCAGACAGTTGTTAACATGGGAGATCTGAATTTGGCTTATTGACCACGTGTTCTATGGCACTAGAGGCTCTGAATGGGCAGCATCAGTTTTGTACCCTTGTCCCAGGAAGGTTCTGGAAAGGGGAACTCACTTATTGCAGGGGGGGCGTTATGTCGTGCACAAAAATAAAAATGAATAAGCTGTTCTCGAATTTATTGTTGTCTGCTAATGTTTATACTAGAAGACTGTCACTGTAAACAATCACAAATTATTTTATAATGATAAACATAGGAAGAGCAAGAGGAATAAGAAAGAATTGTACAGTATTAGAGCAAGCTTTTATATCACATATTTAATGAGAATTCTCCTTTGGTTGTGTACTTTCTCTCTGCTTGCTTGCATGGTGTCTGTTACTAGAATTTAACCTGCAGTAGAGTTGGAATGTGCAGTAAAACTTAAAGTTATTATACATTAAAAAAAGGCATATGTATGCTAGAGACAGCTTATTAGCAGATTGATGTGTTCTCATGGCAGGTGGGGCCGTGAAATAGAAGGGGGGCTATTTATGAACATTTGTGAGGAAAAACAAAGGCTTTCATGTGTGAGGATTTATGAGGTGAGTGCTAAAACAATAATTGAAACAATAAATGGAATTAGTATTTCATTTTAATTTGATTTGTTTTGTTACTTTCTCTGTCACTTTCAATCCATGCTGCCTCCTGTGATGTCCCTGGTCTGGAGATCAGGTTTTTTTCTTTGTTTGCTGTTGTACTCCATCGTGCTAGCAGTGTCAGCTGTCTTGACTAGTGATATTTCAGGCCTCATCTAAAAGTCAGAGTTCTTAGAAATATAGTATGGAAGTGTATTTACTGCTAAAAGCTTGTTAATCTCTTTTCTCTTNAAGGTTTTTTTTTTCTTTTTTTTTTTTTTTTTTTTTTTTTTTTTTGCAATACTCTTATACCTGGTGACAGGTGAGTACTGGTAGTATTTTAATTATTGTTACCACTGATAAACCACTGAATAAATGAAAATTTTATTACAATTCAGTAATTCCAGGAACTTCAGAATTTAGGCAGGAGGACTTTTTCTTTGTTAATTATAATAAACTTTCAGAAGCCAGTAATCCAGTGGTCTTAGTGAAAATAGAGGTATTTTTAGAAAGCGATGACACTGCATCAAAATGCTGCCTGACCTAAGCTGATTTTTACTAAGGAGCCAAAGAGTAAGTTAATGCTGAATTTTGTTTTGATGAGTTTTAGGAGCAAATTGAAAACGCTAATAACTGTAACAGAATATTCTAAAATACCTATTATTTAGTCAGGAAACTGAAACAGCAATCTTGGAAATCTACAGGAAATTAAGTATTTAGGCTTTGTTTTCATTTAACTACATTATAATATTACTTTAGAGCCTGGAAAGGGTCCAGTATGTTTTTAGGCACTTCTATTAATACAAAGATTACAATTTTGATAGACTGGGATAGGCAAATTTGTCCCATGAATAAATAAATCCCTGGGAAGAAGATCCATAGAGGCTCTAGTTGTGTGTTTGCATCTATTTTTCTTTTCATGCAGGATTTGCACACAGAGATAACAGATGCACCCAGAGCAAATAGCTGAGGAGCTGTTCTGTTTGAAAATATGCTTGAAGTATTGACTTCCTGTGTTAGACCAAAACCTTGAAGAAACTGTAACTCTTGAGTTGGGCAGGTGCCGGTGTGTCACTGTCCTGTGTCACTGTCCTGTGTCACTGTCCTGTGTCACTGTCCCACGGCAGGCTGAGTCCCCGGGCTGAGCAGGGTATGGATGCACATCCCTATTCCAGCCAAAGTATCCAGCCTGTTCTGCACTGCATCTCCTGTGGGACCTTGGATAGTTCATTCACCCTCTGGTTGTTGTTGGTCTGGCATTGTGCAAGGCACTGAGTGTCTGCTGAGTGAGCAAACTGCACCCAGAAGGTTTTTTTTGGACTCTGTAGCCCTGTTAAGAAGCAATTTTTTAACCAAGGTGGAGGCCAGTAGTTTTGTGACTTCCCTCCCTCTGGTGGCTTGCTGGCAACTGGTTCTCATCTTTTCCACGTGATACATTTTTGTCCCAAATGTGTTTTTAATGTTCTGATTCTCCACCTCAAAATGAGAATTATGTGGCAAATCCTTGTTTCATAGGATTAATGTGATTTATGTGTCCTAATGGTAGTGAAATGTACTTAAGGCCGAATTAACAGCAGAGTGTTGTGCTTCTCTGTAACAAGCTGGGATTTGTGTAATTTCAGTATATTTTGACCATATTAATCTGCAGGAAGTTGTGCTTTGCCTTTCAGCCAAACAAAGGTGTGGGAGAATATTCTCAGGGAGAGCAAGACTCTGAGTCTTAACCCTTTGCTGAGACCAGAGTTTGAATTTTTATGCAGCAGCTCATGTTTACAAGATACAATTTAGTTTCACAGAAGTCTATGCAGAGTTCCCTTCAGTTTAAATTTCACATTGCTTAAGCTTTCACATTAGGGTTTAGAGCTTTTTTCAAAAGTTCAGAATAAAAAAGTATCCTGGATGCCATCTGGTATCATCTCAGTCTGTGAAATGTAATAAGATTAGAGATTGGAAAATGGTGTACAGCTAGATCAAAATGAGCTTGTTCAAACTTGACTGAAATTGAATTTTTAACAGAACCTGGAATCAGCCAGATTTTTATATGGTTTCACACTGAATGCCTCTGCAGTTCTCTTCCTTCTCCCCACAAGTGCTGGGGTGTCTGACTTTTGAAGTTCTAGAGAGTGGAGTCACATGAATGTATGATAATTTAGTTTTTCATTTAAAGTAATGTAAATTTCCATAATTCCATGTTTGCTGAGGGAAATCACAAACTGACAAGATCACACTTAATGGCTCATACTTCACAAAACAAGTGAGGTGAGCTCAAAACCTCATTAAAAAGTCTATTAGTTTGCAGGCCTGTGCCATATTTTGCCACCTCAGACATTTTATTATTGCAACAACAGATTTTTCCTATTTGCAGAAATAATATCAAAACTTGAAGAAAACAGAAAGGTGATGGTATTACATAAGACTGACATATTTAATCCTTTTTATGGCCACAGGCTTCTCTGCAGTCGCAGGACTATACCACGTTCTTGCTGATGAGGAAACAATCCAATTTTCTGGGGTTCTGACAAGATGGTGTCTTTGAACAGGAGC
Source organism: Dicaeum eximium (assembly GCA_013396995.1). NCBI lineage: Eukaryota > Metazoa > Chordata > Aves > Passeriformes > Dicaeidae > Dicaeum > Dicaeum eximium. Next base: position 778,231 of record VWZP01009918.1, on the reverse strand, counting down.
ATTTTTACCTTGCCCAGTGGAGTCATCAAAATGCTTGTGAATAACTTCCTGTTCCCTCTTTGTAACACAGACACCTGATCTGTTCAAAGCCTCCCGTAAAACCTACTTAAATACATGCATAAAATTGATAAATTTTAGAATATGATGCATTTAAGCGTATCTATCATGTTTGCCACATGACATTGTTGGCTTCTAGTTTGAAGCAGCCTAATGTGGCATCTCGGTGCATTGCATGAATTGAGAATGTGGCCAGGGTTAAAGTTGTGTCCACAGACAAGCTATCCTGATAGCTCACTGGGAGTCTTCTAGTGTAGTTTGCCTTGTGCATAATTTTTACAAATCCTGTGAAGCAGAAATCAGAAACATACATATATAGGTATCTCATAACAGGAGAAGATAAATTTGAAACAAAAATGTGGGTTTTTTCTATAAAATACAGTGTTTTTACAGACTTTGCCTTTTCCTTTCCATACTAGAGCTGTGCCTATATTTGTAGTAATTGTTGTGTGCTAGGCTGTTGACCTTGCAGAAATCAGAAATCAAGAACGTGTTAGTTACTGATATTGGACTGTTGGTGATGCTATTTATATGTAGTCTGGCTTATTCTTATCAAGGTCATGAACACACAAAGAACTGTGGTGACAGAGGTGGGAACGTGCAGATCAGTTTGGTTCCTGTAAATATGAAAAATATCTGCAGAATTCAAGTGAGCAGCTTAAGAAACTAGTTGTGACTGTGCGCAGTCCTCTAGTCCCAAACGTTTCTGTGACAGAGGCACTTCCTTTCCCTTGCTGTCTGTGTTTTTTCCCTGTACCCCAAGCTGTAGAGGGCTGTGAGCCTTTACACATGAGTATAGTGTATTTTTGTAGATGTTTCAAGTGTGCCTTGATGGTATCTTACAAAATGCAAAGTGGAAGAAGTGCTTAGCAGAACATTTTTGAAGGGGACTAAGTTCCTGCTGTGATGTTAAATGCATGTTCTTGCAAAGCAGATGCTCTTCCTCAACATTGCCTTGACATAAGATTGCAATAAATGAATGTAGTCTTGTTTTCCTAAAAGCTGTTTCCCACCATATCTGTATGGCTGATTTGAACCCTTTAGCACACTCAGTTTTACCCAGTTCAGTAAAGTGGAAAGTGCGGTGAAAAGACAAATGGGAATTCTTTAATTGTAACTTACTTGGTGATTTTATTGATGATATTCAGAGTAGAACCAAGTCTAGACAGCTCTGTCATGTTTGCAGTCACACAGGTAAGAAAGAGCATTCTGTGGAGGAGATAATGGGGGGCTTTGGAGTCTTACACAGCTTGGGTAGTATGAGAAGGAAATGTTTGTTTCACACACCTGTGCAGGATGTGCAGTACAGCAAATATCTTGAAGAAAACATGGCTTTAAATCACCTGCTGTTAGCTAAGGTTTGAAAGTACTTAGGGGCTGGATGTGAGACTGCATTATTGCAGATTCCCCAGAAAACAGCAACCACCTGTGACTGATACTTGTCCGTGTCAAGTAGGAAATAATGCAGCCTGGAATTGCTGCAGCTAGAGACTCAAGATAATAGGTTTGCCTTCCATTTGCTGTGGGTGAAGGGTTATACAATTACTGTAGTTCTGTTCCTCATTTCACTAACTAGCTGTAGCTTGACTATTGATTTTACTCATACTAAGAAATGAATTTTCCTAAAAGAAATCAACCTTTTGAAAAAAGGTAATCTTTTTGGAAAAGCTCTTTTAATTCCATGATCCAAAACAATATGAACAAGAGGCAGTGACACTGTTCCCTTGAGGAAGAGAGGTAGCTGATAGGGGAAAATTGAGTAAACATACTTATTAGAAGAGAATCCAGGCCTGCATCTCAACAATTCTGTAGCAAATTGATCAATTTTTAGCAATTTCATTGCTGCTGAAAGCTATTTTAAGCTAAAATTAATTAGTTCCATTAACTATTAACTATTGTGCTGGAGCTTGAGATGGTGACCTTATGAAGAACAACAGAAAGATATCTTGGACCTCTGATTTCTCCTTCTGGTCCATCAAGATGCAGGACACCTTTTCTGTTGTTGCTTAGGAAGTTATCACTTCAACAAGAATACTCCAGGCAACACATTGATAATACTGGAAAAGCATCTTGTTTTGATTGTTTTTTTTTTCTTTTTTCTTTTTTTTTTTTTTCCTTTTGGGATGCATTTAACAGTGAATTGTTTCCTTTTTGGCAGTTTCTTTGGGAGCAGGCAAATTTTTAGTGATGGATGTCTCTGTGCTGAAGAGAACATTATTTTAGGGGGAAAATTAATTCCTTGGAGCTAACAATAATTCTGTAAAAACAAATTTTATTCATGCCTTTCAATTCTGTGCAAGAAACATGCATGATTTTTTTGAGAGCATTGCTAGCTAGAATGTATTACATGACTTCAAAAAGGATGTGATTAGATGTAGGTTTTTGGGTGTGCCTCACCTTCCCCCTGCTTCTGGTGCCATTTGACTTTAGTGATTGTACATTGCTTAGATATATTTCTGTATTTTAGAGACTACATTAAGCTATTTTGACCAACACTTGAATCGTCTTGAGGTAAAAGTTCTACATTTTTGTCTTACTGAATAATTTTCTTTAGGTGATTCAAGCCAGATGTACCATACACACATAGAGACTGTGCTTTATGTGAAGTAGAAATTTTTGGGTTTCCATAATTCTCAGTGCTTAAATGCAAAGACCGTAATGTCTGAATTTACTTCAGCCATTGCAGATCTCTTTGGGGTTTGTGTTGATAGACCAGATCTCACTTTGTTACGGTTGTGTATGTGACCAAAGCTGAAGAAGAACTTGGCTAACCTTTCCCACATTTTTAAAATAGAAGTCCTCACATTTATGCAGTTATTTTATGATTTAAACAGTGCATGTAAAAAAACGTTTTATCTTATGTAGCAAAACAGTAGAAGGACTGAATGTGAAATATCAAGGGGTATGAAAGAATAGGCATTCACTAAAGCTTATTTAAATGAAATGTGAACACAGGCAAATTGAACCTTAATTTTGGGGTCTTAATATTCAAATATTCATCTCAGTGTGTGCTGAGAGGGAGGAAACAACTGTTAAAATATATTCAGGTGGCCTTGCCCAACCATTGAGTATTATAAGGAAGTGTCATCTCATTGTTGTGCTGAATGGATGGAGTACATATGCACTGAAACTGTATTTGTGTCTGAATAGCTGGCATTTAGACCCTTAAGTTGGTATGGTGACCTGCATGGAAGCATCCTGAAATACCTGAATTCTGTAAGACTGGAAAATAGTCATAATTGTATATATCTCCTACCATGGCAAGGCTTCATTTTAAAGGGATTGTTGCAGTTTATGCTCACATTTCAAGAAATGGGGCATGACTGGAAAGTCTTTGACCTGTGGAAATCCTACCTGCATGAGGATATTGTTTTACAGCCTATAGAATTTTATTAAAACAAATAAATTTTATTACTGCAAGATTTGTTTGTTTAGAGTTGGCTGTATGTGGCAGATGCAGTTTATCTTACGTGCCTGAAGTTTGTTACATCCCTTGCCAACACAAAGTCCCAGTGTGATGGACATGACTTCTGAACTCTGGAATGTTTGCAGTGGACTCCTGGACTGCTCCAAGGTCATTCACCCCTGTTATGGACACTAATGAATTTGTACAGCTACTGAGGCTAGACTGGAGCTTGGAATTGCTTTCCTAGGTTTGTTCCCCCCCTCTGGTACATTTATAAAGCTTAAATTTCTGTTTTCTAGGAGAGCAGGATATTTTGTTTAAAGTTACTGTTTTGAAAGTAGTACTTGTAGATTGTGATATACATCATGGATGCTTTGCCGCTACTGTTTGTGCTGATGGAGACCAGATACTGGATAGAACCAATTAAGCTAGTCCAAAAGGAGATCATAAACAGCAGTGTTAACTAACTGCATCTTGCTGGACTGTAAAACACTTGACTTCCTGTGTAGGGCTTTTTAAAATGTGTGCTTCCAGTTATTGTTGCTTAACCTTTCAATTGTACCAGATACTAAAAGCACTGTATATTTCTTTACTTTTCAGGAGCCATTACAGCAAACTATGATGTATTTTCTGTGATTCTAATGCATTAGGAGTTTAAAGTCTTGTGTTTTTGTAGTGATATTAGTGAAAACAGTACTTAAGAAAAGCTTCAGGCTTATTTTGCACTATGAGTCATTGTTAAAAAATGGGTTCATCTTATTTGTTTTCTCCTGCAAGGCAGCTTTGCTGAGTAAAGTGTAAGTATAACTGAAACTTGATCCCTCAGAAAATGTGTTCTGTTTAGTTGTTCTTCTAATGTTAAACTTTCTGGTAACTATTTTATAAAACCACATAAAAATCTTATCTATCAGGTTTTTGGTCATTTGAACTGTCATGTCTAAGTGCCATTCTGGGAGAGAAATAATTATTCTAGTTCTATGAAATAGAAAGCTTTTGGGTTTGTTTTTGTCAGAACCCTATTAAATTTATCTACCCTGATTGTTAGGAAGCATGAGGGGGACTCATCAGTCTTGGAAAAATCTCACTCCTCATGTATTTTTAAATCATCTTAATAATATGAATGAAACCATTGCCATTTCATGTACTCGAGACTTAGAGTTGCCTTTGTCACTACTCCCTTGAACATCTGTGATGCAAAGGGGAAGAAGTCAAAAGTCCTCAGTTTCACCATTGTGTTCCAGCCTTCAAGTTTTTCTGTGTCTAACTTGCTGTAGAAGTTTAAGGTGCAGGACTGAATTCTTGATTACAGCAGTGCACCTTGTTGAAATTATATTCCAAATTTAGACTTTGCATACATTGTTCTAAAATTATTTAATGTAATAACAAGTGAGGGAGGTGTCAGTGCTTAGCAGCACTGGAGAATTGCATTCCTTAGTAATGATACAAATGATGAGAAACAGCATAAACACACAAAATGCTTGCAGCTTTTCTTTTACTTATGATTTCCAACAACTTTATTGAAGAAATATTCCTTAAAGTGCTCAGTTCAGGTTTGAAAATATCTTGGTAGAATTCAATAGCTGGATTGCCAGCTAACTCTGATTGTTGGGACTTTCTGTAAAGATAGTTAAATTATTTGTTATGTTGTGCATATTTCCTAGAAAGCTGCTGTGCCTTCTTACAGCTTTGCTGAACATTTGTTCTCCATTCTGTTTTTTCCTTTTTTAAGGGCTTGGGACCAGGCCAAAGAGCACAATTATGCTTACATGGACCTTGATTTTTAAATGCATGCCTAACTAAGCAAGTAAGCAGTCCCATTAAAGTCAATGGGATTAGGTGCATACTTGGAGTTAGGTGCAGGCTTAAGTGCTTTGATGAATTGAAGCTTTACTGACTGACTGAGTCTTGTAACACAAGAAAGCATTTCTAAGCACAGATATACTAATGAAAATGCTTCCCTAATGTATCTCACATGGATACAATCAGAAACACATATTTAATAGGGGAAAAAGTTACAGTAGATACAGTTAATGACACAAAATCCTCGAGGAATAGTGCCCACTGCTATTGTACTGAAGCAGGAAGTCCAGCATGTGCTGCACTTTTTTGTTTATTTTGGTGGGAAATAATTGCAGCCAACCTAACACAGAGAGTTGTAGTGGCAGTAGTTTATCAAGTCTTGGCAGCATCATTCCAAAACCTGGCAATTACTCACATGGGACTTTTGGCTCTGTATTTTTACTGGATTACTTCAAACCAGCAATTTCCTTGAGTGATCTTACATCCGAATGTAACATTTTCTCTGGCTTTTCAGTGGCTCCCAAGCAGAAATTTGTATTCAGGTAAATGAAGCAACGCTATGACTCTTTTCCAACAAAAAGGTAATTGATATAAACTATAAAGCAAATAAATCTGTTTCTGAACTGGAGCCTTTGAGAGAGGTCTCGCAGCAGTGTAGTGATCAGCATACCTGTGCCAGCGAGGTGGTGTCATCAAGGCTGTGTTCAAAGCAGCCAAACCCGTGCTTTGTGTCCTTTTTGGACAAGGCCTTGTGTGCCAGGCAGCCCTCAGCCCTCCCAAAGGTGGGAGCTCACCCTGGCCTGCTGACTTTGAGATGGTGTCACACGATTGCTGTGATGGTGCCCCTGGCTCTGCTCGGGAGGGGAAGGCCAAAAGCCATGGCAGGACAAGGAAGCTGCGTTATCCCTGCAGCTCCTTGCTGCTCTCTGGAATAAAGCAGGAGCCCTGACCAGGGCCACAGGGGGGCTGTGGGCAGGTGAGGAAGGAACCCATTTGATCCAGGTTGCTCAAATAACTCCCCAAACAAGGATATAAGAGGTGTTTCCATCCCCAAATTTTCTCTGTTGCCATGGCATGATCAAAATAAATATTGTTCAGATCTTAACTCATATGAGCATTTTAAATCTTCAGTTTGTACTTGTGCACATACTGTGAAACCAGATGATCTTTTCTTAATCTTTGAAGACTTGGTTTTTCTGGACACCCTTTCCCCCCTCTAACAAGCCCATTTAAGTAACTGCACAAGTTTACAAGCAAAATCAAGGAACTTTGCAAAGCCCTAGAAGGTCTTTACTGGTCTCAGGAGGGCAGTGGGCTCTAGTTTGAGAACATCTGCTGTACACAGTATCAGGTATTATGTAACTGAATGCTTTTCAGATGCCAGACTGTCAAGTTTTTTATTCCTGCTGTAACATAAAGTTGTAACTAACAAATAACAAGCTGAAATGGACTGAATGTTTTGAAACTGTTTAATTGCTCTTTGCTGCTGTTTCAGACTGAATTTTTCCTTTAGGAAATAAATATTCCTTTAGGGAATAAATAGGTTTGTGCTAAGGCTTGTGAGAACAAAGATGTGTGTTGAAATCTCAAGGTTTCTCTTTTTCATATGTGTTTTCTTGCCCTGACTTGGGGACTTGAGAAGTTTAGGGAAATGCATACATTTAAGTTTTGGGATTTAATAATGAAACACATTAATTCTGTGTACAGCGAAAAATAAATTACGTTTTACACACTCTTAGATTGTGCTTCTATATATTTGTGGAGTCTTAGAGGTGTAAGTAAAAGAACATAGGCAGATTTTTAATCCCTTCACATACTCCCGATGAGATACTGCCAGAGATCAATCTAAAAACAGAGTTTTGCAAATGTACCTGCAAAAGTAGCATCAGGTTTCAGGGTTCTGATAGACCCCGTTGTTTTTTACTAGGTACTTTGTGTCATGTACTTATGCTGCAAAACAAGTAGAGCAGATAAAATTACATCTGTAGGGTTTTTTTACTTGTCTGAGACTAGAATGTGTAAACCACTCCTTTTCATTTTAAGTCTTTCTATTTCCTTGGAGATTTTTTTTTTAAAATTGCTATTCTGGGTTGTATTTCTGATAATATTTTTAGCACAATATAATTTATCTTGATAGTTTTGGCCCAATAGCTGAGTAATTTGGTGGCAGTGTAGCTATTTGGTCTTTATAAATGTCTTCTATCTTAATATTCTGACTTCTGAGCTTTTCAGTAAATCAGATTTAATAACTGCAGCCTTTTCTCTTGGACTGGCATATTTAGGATTCCTCCTGCATTATTCGTAATGATTTTGATGAAAAACCAGGAAGCCTGTGATCAGTCTGTTTGTTGAAATGAACTTGGGTTCAGAAACTGTTGGGTAAGTCTTGCCTGTTGGTCGTAGCTGGTGTGGAGGAACCCAGAGGAGGACACGCCTGGCTGCAATGACATTTTGTAAAAACATTTTGAGGTGCAAGAAGTGGGAAAACTGACAGTATTCTAAGAGTGGTAAACTTGATAATAACCTTCTGCTTTAAAAACCTCCAGAACTTAATGGATGATATGAAAGCCAGAAATCAGTGATGCATGCACATTTGTTGAATTATTTTTCTTACACTAAGCATAGTCTTATACTGTGATTTTGATGCAGTGAGCTTGAGTTTGTTTCCATGTCCTGATCCAGAAGAGGTTTAATTCAGAAGCTTTCTTTCCTGTGTTTTTACTTTCTTTTTTCCTTTTTCTTGTTTTAGCCTCTTGTGAGATAATAGTTAAAGTTGCGGCCCCTGAGACTGAGGTATGCATATGACATCCAGTCAAAAAATTTTCAGCCAAAAGCCTCAGGCGCTCGAATAATCTACTTCTAGCTTGCTTTGAAGTAATCTTTTGCCATGTTTTTTGGCAGGCAGATACAAGGTTATTTGGCTCACGCTCCTTGCCATGCAGAAGCTTTGTAGCCACATGATGCTGATCCTGAGTGTGCCTGGTACTTTGTCTCAGAAAGGCATGTGCACCCACTGTTAAATTTTACACCTTTCACCCTTGCTCCGCACAGGGAAATTTGGCATCTGGTGAGTTTGAAGGAGGACAGAGTGAGTTGCATCTGCTGCAAAGTATCATGTAGGCATTTCTTTAGAAGTAACTGCGTGGAAAAAAATTGCAAGATGTACTATCTTTGGCCATAAGGCATCAGTACTCAGTGGCAAACTGTAAGCAGGAATCTTTGGATGTTGCTCCGTGATGCTTGTGTTGAGTGGGTGCACTGATTTATGCAAATCCTTTGTGGAAGTTTTTACCAATAAATCTCAGTTTTCACATGGTGGACAATTATTTCAGCAGCTGTGCCTAGGGCTGTCATCTAGAGAATATTATGGTTCTGAAAACATTTTAGCATGCCAGCCTTCTACTCAGGAGTAATTAATTTCTATAATAAGGTTTTAGAAGGCTTAGTTAGTAGTTTACAGTTTACTGTGTTCAGATTGGCTTTTTTGGAATCATATGAACCCCCCAGTGACTTGAGTCTCTGGTTAATTCCTTGGCACCAGTGCCAGTGAACCTTGTGTGGAGAAACCTGACTCCTGGCACAGGAGGATTGTGTATCCCAGAGCTGTGCAGCTGCACAGAGCTCAGGTCAGGCAATTCAGCAGGAGTGACCTACATCGCTGTTCACAAGGCTGGCTCAAACCCTCCAGGGGCTGCCGGTCCCCGAGAGGAGCAGGAGGAAACTGGCTCATGTGTTCCCCCCAGTTCTGAGAACACCGTTAAGGAAAGCTGTGCAACCTGCTCGTAGGGTGGGGATGTTGGAAAATAAAAACACAGGTATTTTTCAAACTTTTGACCCCATAGCATTTAGTGCATGCTTTTTTATGTTGGGGACTCTTGACAGTTTGTGTTTTTTATCCTTTGGAGATCTTTTTGAGAGACAAAGAAAGAATAGGAATTTGATTGCATACAAAATGTAAAATGTCATCAGGAGTTCATTTTGAAAACAGTTGCAGGCTTCCTGCATAAACTCTTTTCTTTTTATCCTATTGAGCATTTGTTTTTCAGTGCCATGCCAGCTGTAATAGCTCTGGGCATAACATAAGCCTGAGATTTTTGGAGATGTTCCTTTTGGAACAATGGTGGAAGCCATTTGCCAACACAGACCTGACTCAGTAGTTGTTGGTTCAGCTTGTCACAGCTAAATGATGTTCTGTACTCAGAGCAGATCCCTTGAACACTCCCTCGGGGGGCTCTGCCTTGCACAGCAATGCGTGTGCTGGTGAAGACCTTCAGCACTCTGGGGTCCTCAAGGTGCCTTGCTTAAAAAAAGTGTTCCAGGTGCTTACTCATGAATGCTTCGTGGGGATTTTGAAATACTGAGCCGAATTGCTTGCTAGAAAAGTAGTTTATATTTGTAATTTAAAATTTTGTATTTATTCTCAAAATAAAGAAGTGCTTAGTCTCCAAAGAGTAGCACTCTCAGAAGCACATCAGAAGTCTAATGCTGAATACAGGGAACAGTTATTTTTGAGAAAAGAATGCTTTTAGAGATGTTTTAGAAATGTTTTTACATTTTTGTTGCTGTATGGGGGAGATTTTATCAAAGCACTGGGAAAGATGAACACAGCAGGAGTGCTGCCTTGCACTAGGATCTCTGGTTTTTTTGTACTTCAGGTGCTTTTGAAAATTGCCCCAAGGGCAAGGTGGGTTCTTGACTAAATGGATTTCATCAACTTTTCTTTGGATTTGCTAAGCATAAAATATTAATTATTGGAAGTTGAATATGAAATTCAAGATGAAGTTTTGCTTTTGGTAATCTTTTGTAGCAGTGCCTTGTTTCATGAGCAGATCTTTTAGTGAATTGAAGAAACTCAAATCTCACAGGATAAGCTCCAGTTTTCTGTTTGTCCTTATCTTTGATGTCAGTGGCAGTCCCTTGAGGGTTGTGAAGGAAGTGGGACAGAAGTGCATGTCCTGATTCTGAGCACTGGCACTGACACACCTCTGCTCCCAAAAGAGGAAGGGCATTTATATGAAAGCTGATTTATGTTAAGAAATGTCTTTTTCTGTACCCATTGCATCTGCAGTCTGTGTCTTACTGCTCAGGGAAAATGTTATTGCCACCCACAAATTCTGTCAGGAAAGGATTAAAAGTTCAGGAAAACAATGGAAAAGTCATATAATTTTTAAGTACTTGATAAACTACAGATCAAAGCCATTCATGATTATAATGTTAGTGGAATATCATGGTTACAATACTTGTGTCATTTACAGAGAGAGAAAACCTCTTTCAAAATTGTCAGTAGAGAGATCCAGGCCTTGTTTGTTTCTGTTTGGCAAAGGTGTTACAGCCTGGTGCACAGTTTTTGTATTTGACATTCTTACTTGTTTAATGACTAATTTAAGGTGTTCAGTTGAGTTTTGCAAGTATGTACTTTTATTGTGTTATTAAGAGTGGTTCTTAAATACATTCTTGAATTTTCCATTTTAATTTTTTATTTTGCCCACTTGGCAAGCATTTTAAATCATGACCTGAATAATTTTATATGATCTCTCTCAATATATCACTTCAAAAGTATTACTCCTAATGCCTTTGCTTGGATACAAAGTGCTCATAGTATGCAACTAAATGGGTGTTACATTTCTATTTCTCAGGATGCTGAGAAGAGGCACTTACCTGTGAGTTCACACTACAGCAGTGAGATTAACCTCTAACCTGTTTAGTTCCTGCACCTTTTTTCATCATCACACTTGTCTTCCATCTCAGTTAATCATGAGTATTAGTCAGAGTCCTTCTCCTCCCACTGGACTCCCATTTTTCATTGTCAGCTTCTTCCATTCCATTCTCGGGTCTGAGCTTTTGTCTCTAACAGGTGTTAACCCTGCTGCAGTGGTGTTCTCTTGTCACCCCTGCTGCAGTGGTGTTCTCCTGTTACCCCTGCTGCAGTGGTGTTCTCGTTACCCCTGCTGCAGTGGTGTTCTCCTGTTACCCCTGCTGCAGTGGTGTTCTC